>VXBL01002516.1:529247-554454 GCA_013400195.1 Aramus guarauna | reverse complement strand
TGGTTTGTTGTTTTTTTTTTTTTTTTTTTTTTTTTGAGAGAGAGAGAGAGAGAGAGAACAGCCTTTTCCTAAGGAAAATGTTAAGATTTAATCCACTTGGTCTGACAGGTTCCTGAGATGTGCACAAACTGAGATCCCATAAATTTAATTTCAGAGATAATTCAGAAAGATACAAAGATGAGGACCATTAATATGATTGAGATGTTGGCCTGGGATTCCTACAGCCAGGGATGAAATGCTTAGTAATATCTCAAAATTTCCATTGACCTTTTAGGAAAGTCCTGATCTTTGTATGTTGAAGGTCTTCAACATGCACAGCAAGGCCAGATCTCAATTTTAGCTTGAAGCACAAGTAAGATAATATTGTTCCTAATGTTCTGCTTTATATAAATGTCAAATTGTTACAGAACATAGTCATTTCTAGCAAATGAAGATTCATATTATTAAGAAGCATCTATGATTTCTATTGGCTTGTGTTTGTTTATCTTAATCTGGTCACGGTCACTGTGTAAAGGCAATGCTACAACAGGAATGACTACACAGCAGTTTTCTCATACTGGAAGCTCATACTTTAAGATAAATGTTCTGTGAATTTTACTTGGGTAAACGCCCAGTTTATCTGCAGGAACATGTCATTTTGTTCCACAATTACAGAACGTTGCAATGTCCATCTCTTAATTCTTTGGACAACACCTGTGCTGAACAAAATGTCAGACCATGTTGGCTTTTCAGTTAGAGACTTCAAGACTATGAACTTAGGGAAGGAATATCTGATTCTGCAAGGTGCAGAGGGCAAGGAAGGCATGTTGGTCATTTTCACATTATATTAATTCTGTTTAGGGTTTTCAGTCTTTAATTCCAGACAGGAATAACAGGACACAATCACCCCCCTCCAAAGTATTTTTTTTCCCTTCCATAAGTCCCTTCTGAAATGAAGTATAAACAATTGGTTTCCTGAGCTGCAACAAGCATCCTTGCGGATTCCTCCAAAATCCAAAGGAAGACTTTTACCATTTCTTCATTGTAAACATTAATGGTGTATCTTCTTTATCTCATAACTATTTAATAAAAAGTATTAATAGGAACTTAATATTTTTTTGCTATGTCTAAGTTGGTTGAAATTAGGCAGTGAGTTCAGATGTAACTGAGAAGGACAGCGGAACAGACGTAAACACAGAAAAAGCCACTTCCCCTTAAAAATCAAGCTAAAATGAATCAGTAATAATAACATTAGGTCTGTGTAATTCATTTGGGTATGATGCCACAAAAAATGTTCAGATTTGAAAAGTACGGGTATATAGAAAGCGGACAGTGAAATATTTACATTTGACTGCAATAATAGTTTCAAGAGAATAATTATTTTACAACTTTTCTTACCCCTCAAATTGCCTTTGGGCTGAAGCACTGGAACAAAATGTACAGATTTTAAAATCTGGCCATTTGAGAATTGCAGGGAATCAAATTGGGGCAGGATTAAGAAAACCATTCATGACAGAGGCACACAACCTGAGCTTCTGCAGTTTGTTTGCTGACTTCTGTTGGATACATCTCTAAAAAACCCCAAAAACTTTGGGATCTGTGGAGTTAACCATCCACACTGTAGGCAGGCAAACTGAGATGCAAGGGGCATAGCTGGACAGGGACAAAAAGGCAGGTCTGTACTTTCCTGATAGCTGCTTTAAACCCTATGCAGGATAGGCAGGACACTCATTACTAATGTACAAACCAAAGCACTTGACAGAGCACTAAATTTTGCTGGCTAGCCCTTAACCAGCATAATCTGATGTAATTCTATTGAAGTCAGCGGAGATGATACACTGATCTACAGGAGCAGACCAGTGACTGCCTCCAGATGATGGAGTATGGTTTAGAGGATCTGGGAGTTTAGGTGTTTCATTAAGCCAAGCTCTCTGACATTAAATCACCAGGTTGAAAGGATCTGTTTTCTTTGATGCCATCGATTAAAAACATGTGATTTTAGCCTCCATAGCTTGTATGTACATCAAGAAATGAAAGTTTTAAAAGCACATATGCCTGTAGCATATAAACATGCAGCATACAATGTACAAGGATTTAGTAAGCATTAGTATGAGATGGCAAAACCATATGTGAATAATAGCTGTCCAGAAGTCATGCGTTTATAAATATTACTCATAAAAAACCTATATATAAATATTACTCAGTACACCAAGAACTGACCTATGCATATAATCTATGTATGTGGGCAAGTAAATGAAATGTCTCAAAAGGAATAGTAGAAAAATATGTAATGCGAAGATAGTAAAAGAAAAATAATTATAAATGTTAGAAAGGGTGAGGAAGTCATTTGAAGAAAAGGGAGTAGAAAAAGAAGGGTAGAGTTCACTGCAAATTATAGGAGATAAGGGAAGTCATGTGAAATCACATGAATAAACTCAGTAAATAGAACCTAGAAAAATGAGGCTGGCTACTTCAATGACTACAGGTCAACGACATGGTCTGGAACCATGTTGCATAGCCTCTTTGATAAGTTATTGAACTTCCACTGCAGTTGCTAGAGACAGAAAAAACATAGTTAACCATAAAGGAAAGCACAACATTACTCCTTTACAGTGTTAGCAGTTTTATATTTGCTTCAATACACATGAAATTATGCCTGTTCATATGACGATCTATCCATTCCCTGGTTCATACCAATAGTTGTTCTTGATTTATATTACAGTTTAAATTCCAAATGGCATTTATTGAACAGCAACACAACTGAAATATTCTCCAAACTTAATTTAAAATGCCTTAGTTAGCAAGTTCTCAAATCATATTCACTTTTTTTCACAGCTTGCATCATCTATCTAGCTTAGTTATCCAGAGATGTTCAGCTCCATCTTTGTTTTCAAATTTGTGTCCTACTGCTGAATTTAAAGCAAGAGTTCCTCAGTAATTCCTAAGCATAGAATCATGTATTGTATACTACAGAATTTCAAATAACTTCCATTCCTCAAATCTTCAAGGGCATCTATCTCTCTCATAAACTCAGCTTGTTCACACAAACAGTGCTTCTTAGCTTTGCCTGACTAGCCAATTTCTTAAGCACACACTATTTGTGCCAAGGATATTAATGAAAATAACATACAGCATGGTTTTAAAGAACTCTTAAGAGTTCTTTAACTCATATAATATATGTTCTTAAAGAATATAAATTATTAAAGTCAAGTTCTTTAGAAGCTCTACTGAAAACCTCTTCCAGCAAGACATTTTGTGTTTCACCACCATATCTTATTATGTCTCATTTCATTGCGTATTGATGGCTTCTCTTCTTCAATTTCTCCAGCCTTGTCAATAATTTCCTGTGTAATACTATATTCACCTTTTCACTGAAATCCAGGTAGGCTATCTCTACATCCTTTCCTTTGTCTAGAATTTCTATTTTCTTACCCATTTGTTTAGTCTGGCATAATCTAGATGGGGTAAACACATGTTGTATATTACCCCAATCTCTTTTTATTTGCATTGTCATAATTACTCGTAACTTTAAAATCTCTTCACATAGCACTGAATACTATTGTAGACATACTAATAGAAATGGACTTACCAGATCATTTTATTTTATATGGTTTAGGAACCTCCTTTGCTATTTTCTAGTTACATTGTGCTAATTCCTTGTTGATATATTTATTAGCCATTTTAGTTATTCGATCTATGGTTTCATATGCCTGTTTTGAGAATTCTGGAAACAGATATTCTCCAGGCCTCAAAATTGGATTATTTTAAGCATTTCATTTTCCTTCTATGTCAGCTGAAGCAAATAATTAACTTAGTTTCTTGGAACATATTTCATTTACTTCCAATCTCGACTCTTACCACAGTGCACAAGCATAAATTTCCTTCTTTATTTGTTTCTGCACTGGAAGAAGCCTTTTCTGCTTGTGTGAATATCTCTTACAAGTGTTAACACAGCTTGACTTTTGGCAATCCTACTTTATTGCTCCTGACCTTTAAGACAAAGTTTCTTGGCTGACCAGTCTTATTTTTGCCCATTTTTGTAGAGTCTCTGCTTGTTCCTAATAATCGTTTTTGAGATGATTATGAAATTAGCCCTGGACACTTTCCGTACAATTCATTTCCACGTGCCTCAGCACAAAATGATAAAATTGGTCCAGCTCACTTGCTAGGCTTCTGTGAGAGGTGAGTAAACATTACACAGAACAATCATTGAGATATCTTGATTTTTACTATCTGCTATAGCCTTTTCTTTCCATTCGATAGGAAAACAACACTAAAGAACACCTGCACTGTCCTCTTTCTTCAGTCTCAGCTAGTCATTTTTCACCCAATCTTGCCATGCCACGGACCGAGTGTAAAAGGCTATCCTTAACAGTAACTTACAACTGTGTTCCTGAAAGGCCGAGCATCTTCTGAGTCCTAGTTCCACTCTGATGCTAGTATAAGTCCACCTTTAAGTGCAGGTGTATCAGCAACCCTTTGGAACAAAGACTGTTGAAGGCCCCAGAAATGTAGAGGTAAGGGATTTTGACCTTTACCTTTAGTGACATTACCTATATCTTCTCAAGCAGTGCCTGAAAAGGCAGTCTCTTCCTCCTGCTTGCACCCCCTGACAATGTGTCAATGCCTTTTTTGTATTAGGGACCAAAAATGAACACAGTATTCCAGATGCAGTCTCACAAATAACAAACAGAGGAAAATAATCAACCTGCTGAGCATAATGAGCCTGCTGAACGTACCCTTGGCTAACAAAGCTCAGAAAGCCAGCATAAGGGCACACTGCTGCATCATATTCAACTAGTTGTCCACCAGAACTCTCAACCCCTTTTCTGTAGATCTGATCTCTACCAATCAGTGCCCTATCCATACTTCTGCATGAGATTATCACATCATATCATATCATATCATATCATATCATATCATGTCATATCAATCATATCATATCATATCATATCACATCAAGTGTCAAGGTTAGTGATATCCACTGTTTAATCTGTAATATTCATGATATATAATAAAGAAAAAGACAGGGAAAAAAAAAACCCTACATGAAAATCATTAGGAGGGCAATATGATACATCAAAAAGCTGAGGATAAAAAGAACAAACTGATTATTGAACTCAGTGTTTATGATTGCCTAGAAGCAGTGAATATGAATTAGTAAAATGTATTCCCTGCAAGTAGGCTCTTCTACCTTTTTACCTCCACACATTTGCCTTAGCACACAAATATTCACATATGAACACAGCCAAGGTGCTTTATAAAGTCCAGTTCTAAAAACAAAGAAATGATTCAGAGGTAAATTTTAAATGACAACATTTGGAAGCAAATTAAATTATCTTGAAACACTGCAGTTCTCCATTCATGAAGGAAGTTTACCTTAGTTTAAACAAAACAAAACAAAAAAAACCAAAAAAACCAAAAAAACAAAAAAAATCAAAAAAACCCAAACAAACAAACAAAAAAGAAGGCTTCTTTCAGAACTGACATGGTAACAGTTGTGAATTTTCAATCTATAATAAATCTGACAGGGAATATTTGATAATAGGTCTATATGAATGATTATGAAATACAGATGAGTGATATCTGGAGGTGTAAATGAAAAAGTTGCAAACAGTTGCACAACAGCAATAATAATTGACCTTGTTGTGCATACAAAATGTTATTTTTTTCTTTCAGAAACTGTGAATGTAGACTTTTAAGAAATCTGAGAATCCCAGTGTAGTTTCAGAAGATTGGAGACAAAATTTGGCTGAAGATGACCTAACAGACCACCAGTGTAAATGACCAGTGACACTGATGGTCAGTAAGTCCCAGAAAGTCTGTTTGAGACTGTAATTTGACCCAAAGGATGACTACATTATAAAGATCTTTAAGATCTGGTAGGTATGATCAAAGGAAGTTTAAACAAGGGTGGATAGCTCTCTAAACTGCAAAGCCTGCCTCTTCCAGAAGTCATAAATGTATGAACTGCTGAGCAAAGGTCTATGGTGTCTGTAATGCAGAAAGCCAGATGGGTGACCATGAATCCTTTCTCTTTTTCAAGCTGTGCTTTCTTCTTGACTTCTAATGGCTGGTCTATAAAACAGAAGAACTTTATATTCTGGAATAATTCAAGGAAAGGAGTTTGGTTTTGTTATGGGAGGGGTTTTTTGAGGTTTCACCTGGCAGTTCTTCTCAAAAGGAGTGTCATGTAATATTTATATCTGCTATTAAATATTGGCTTTTAGCAATTAAAGAAGATTGCATAGTCTTCATTCTTGCTAAAGCAGCATTGCTTTTAGAAGTAATAAATATTCATGTTATGGTAACAAGACCATTACATGGAACTCTGATAGGCTGAGCATTGAAAGAAAAGTGTTTTTAATCTCAAGGGGTAAAGTATTTGCCCCCTGAGGGCTAATGATCGAACATGTCATGTCCTGTCATAATATCTCATTCAGATAAGATTAATCTGCTTCACACTACCAACAGACAATCCAATAATTTGATACACTATTTAATAACAATATTATAATGTGTGGATGCAGTGAATAGTTTTATCCTTAGAATACAGTACTGAAAAAAAAAAAGAAACCTGATGAAATAAAAAAAAAAAAAAATCATAGCAGAAACAAACTTAAAAAAAAAATATTTCCCCTTTGCACAGACATTCTGTTTGGGAAAAATGATCAACAAAACTCTGGGCTGTTAAGATAAAAAAAAATTACTTGTGCCCTTTGGCAGAGCTATCTTCCTACAGTTTTATGTAACACAAAAAAACCATATATATGTTGGGCCAAATCCTCCCCTACCACAGTAAAATCCCTGGAACTGGAAAATATCCACAAAAAACTCAGAGAACTCAGACAAGTGGCATGTTTGGCTGCTCCATGAACAAGCAAGAAATTCATGTAGTTAACAAGCAAGCTCAAGGGGACCATTTGCTGGGCAAATTTCACTCATTTGTAACCTTGACAAATATGTCCATTCCTGGAGTTTGTCCAAGAGCTATTTTGTAAGGAGACATTGCAGCCTTCAGATTGCTCAAACCCTGCCCACTGCAACTGTTGTTTCCACTAACTAATATTTACTATTGTGTTTCCTGGACTGTGTGTCTGTTCAGACAGAGACTGTTGTCTGTTTGGATGACCTAATATTTACCAGCTCTTAAAGCAGAAAATAACTCAGCTGCATCACAAATCTCACTTTTGTTTAGGAATTAATTTTCACTACAAGCTCTGTTTCTACAAAAAATCATGTTATGCAACTTTTCTCAAGCATAGATGGGAAAGACATAAAAAGTGAAGTGGTGCAAAAACTAAGACCGTTTATAGCTACATGGTCCACAGAGAGGCCATGTAGCCACTACTACATTGTGTGCCTGGCCACAGCAGCACCACACTACCCACCTTAATTTATCTTAAATCCATTTAAATCTATCAGCGAATGCAGTCTTTCAGGAATTCCTGTGTCAAAAACTTAGTCCTAATCTTACATGCTGCAAAAATGCCAATTCCTGCTCAGGTAAAATAAAGATTTACAGAGTATTCTAGGATTTTTTTATTATTATTTTATATTTTTTTTTAAGACAGACGGTGTTAATTTTTGATGATAGAAAACATCTTTAAGGGAAGAAGGTCATGACTGTAAAGACATACAGAATATGGAACCAGACTGAGTTAAGGTGTGCTTGTGTTGCTCAGGGCGGTACTCTGGGAGGCAAACTCCTACACTTGGCAGCATGCATCTTACAGCAACCAAATATATAGCAGGAGTTCACACTGTTACTGCACTTTGGTCTCACTACTTTCCTTCTCCTGACAGCTCTGCCAAGCACATGCTGCAGATGTTGACGAAGCTGTCTCTGTTCTCCAGCCTTGCCTGAAGCTCTGCAGGCTATCTGTGGAGAGGAAGAAATTCCCAAAACTATTCCCATGGCCCCTAGGATGTTTTCCTTCATCTTAGAGTCTTCCATGAAAATAACCAGCATGGATCTATGTGACTATACTAGGTACAAAGCAGTAAATAACAAAGTTGAAGGGAATCAAGTGTTGGGGGAAACTTGAAAGGATTTTATTCTGCAATCATGTTCTTACAGCCTAGAGCGGGGCATGTCAGCCCATTCGGGACAGATCAGGAGCTTGTAACTAAGTTGTCTCAATGGGACTTTGTGTATTTATTTTTTTTAACCTCCTAAGTGGTGTAGAGAGAAATACAATGAGACAAATGCTCAAAACTAAGAAAATCAGGGTGGATCTGAGCAGTTCAGGCATAAAAATTCAATTTTATCAGGCAGAAGTTTGGAAGAAGAAATATGAAAGGGTAGGTAGTTTGGTAGCAGAGAATCACACGGCACAAGATAAAATGAAACATGTCTATGAAAGTGATGAACCTAATTTGCCCTGTGGGAAAATGCTTAGACATAAGAATGGGCAATCTAAAGATGGCAACAAATTCATAAAAGCATTTTTTCTAAAGTATTGAAAAACAAAAGCAAAAGAGAATTCCAAGGGGCTGTTACCATATATCCAACAACTGTGAAGAAAAGATATGTGATTTCTGACAGTATAGTTCTACCCTTTAAAATAAGTAACAGCTTAAGGATAGGGAACAAAGCAGTCAGTATTTTACAGTGGTGTCTGTTTTGCAATGAATCTGGAGTATGCTGTTTCAGTAGAAATAAATTTGAGATTTTAATGGCATATTCGACTATATGAGGACATACCTGATGAAAGACATAAGGATCTTTGGCCATGCTTCGTAAAGACCCTGGTCTAGGTGAATGCTTGGCAGGAATGGTGTTGTTCTGAGAGAGGGGGTTTTGTTTGGTTTTGTTTTGTTTTGTTTTGTTTTGTTTTTTTACTTTCTTCAAATACAAAACAGTCTGTCTATAGTTCTTTGTCTTTAACCTCTTACTAAAACTCAGAACATCATGTGGTCTGTGTTTAGGATCAAGAGCAAAATGTATAAACTCCAATTTTTGAATCACCTCTACAAACTGCAGCAGCTAGTAACCCCTGTTTCATAAATGGCAATCCTAAAAGCCACAGTTATAATATTCAGAGTGCATTTCCTACAATCCAGTGTATTTTGACATCCTTGTATTATTTCCTGTCCTTTTCATCACTTAATGTTTCTTAATATTACCCCTTCTTTCCACTATATGTAATCTTACTTTTTTTGGATGAAATCGTTAAGAGAGTGAGCATGACAGCAATACTGCGTATACTACAGCTGTGCCTTTGGGAAGTTTAGTAGCTGAGAGCAAAACAGCAAGCCAGCATTATGTGTTCCAGCAAGACCTTGGACAGCCAGAAACACACAAGCCACCACAATCAGGCCCTCTGTGATCCTTCGGGCAGCCCGTGCCACCATAGAGCACTCCACCTCTCCAGATCAGGGACCACAGAAGAGGTGTAAAAGTTAACAGGAGGACCAAAAGTGCTTGTTTGTTTTTCTCCATGAGAGAACTCATTAATGGTTCTCTAAATAATACGAAGATCATTAATGTTTTAGTGGATATCTGTTTTCTTCTAAAGATTGCTCCTCTCAAAGAAAAGGAAGGAGGGACGGAGGGAGGAAAGGAGGAAGGAATGAAGAGGGGAAAGGAGGAAGGGGCCAAGAAGGAAAGGAGGAAGGAAGGAAGAAAAGAGAGGGAGGGAGGCGCAAGGAGAGAGACAAAGGCGAAGTCTGGTTTTCTATTCACTGAAAAGCCTATATGCATGGAGGCATGGGATAAATTGTATCCAAAGAATATCTATGCTTCAAACTTGTTACTGAAAATCCAACCTCTATAATAATAAAAAGTAGTTGCATGACCACCACATAAAAATTCATATTCATTGTGTGTTGGTTAGTCAGTAAAAAGTTTTTTAAAACCCAGAGAAGTCACTTTGTAAAAATCCTCTCTTGCAAAGAGTGCTAAAAAAGTTCAGAAAGCTATTGTAGTGAGCAAGTCTTTGGAAGAATAGCTGACTACATTAGTGGCATGCTAAGGTTGAAAAGTGATTGTTTTGCAGTCTGTCCTTTAACCGATTTTGGGTTTTATGTAAATGTGATAGAAAAGTCTTCGAGTTCCTTATGAATGGTTCTGTAATAAAAAATTCTTATTCTCCCAAAATATGCCCTTCATGGAAACTCTCTTCAGAAAACTTACAGAGGTGGTTTTTTGGTTTGGTTTTGTTTGGGGTTTTTTGGGTTTTTTTTGTTTTTGCTTTTTTTTAATTAGCCTTGTGCTGACACTACCTTTTCATTTAGTGATGCCAGGAGTCTGAACAATGGGTGTATTGAAGTAAGTTTTGCTACCCACAACAGTGTTAAAGTTCTCTGTTGTTTCAAGCTGTTGACATATTTTATGCTGAGGCAAAGTGAGTAGAAAATGCTGGCAAATCAGAGTGATTTATACCTTTCTACAAGTGTAGATGATTTAACAGATCGTTATCATCAAAAACTATAGGAATGGTTATTGATGTATAGAATGTTTAAAATCAAATAGATCTGAAGTTACTAAACTTTGTAACATGGACCAGTATGAAAGTACTCCAGCTACTTCAAAGTCATATATACAATATCTGCCTTTTTGAAGAAAACATGGTCAAAAACTGTAGCTGGCTTGTAGTCCAGTGTGACTTTTGAGAAAGTCCCAATTCATATCTGAAACCAGCTACAGCAGTAGTTCCTGCAGGGCTTCAGGCAAGAAAAAAGAAGACGCAAAGAGAAGCAACTACCAGAAAGCGATTCAAGATCTAAGGTATGTTCTCCACCATTAAGAAAGATAAAGTGGCACCAGGCAACACTGTGCCATATACTCTCTTTACTTGCACTTCACAAGTAAGCATGTTGTGCATAAGCTATTATATGTTTTGAAAATCTAAAATTGATGTAATTCCCTAGATCTTGAGAAATCCCCAATGTAATCAAAAACTGTAAACTTATAAAGGATGGGACTATCTGTTTTTTCCCAATTAACTTTCTTCAGTTGCTCTTTTTGAACATGAACTTCAACCTTGTAACTGTTCTATTTTTCTTCGTCTTTGGGGCAGCAGTGACATTAGTGACATTCTCTGCTGACAGTCTTCCTTTTCAATGCTCTCTTGTCTGATCCATACTGGCAATAGAGGTAGACGCAGTAAGAAGATCTAAATAGGGAATCTGGGAGAGGGTGGTGTTATTCTGAGGTAGCCTCTCTTTAGAGCTGTATATGCTTGCCCACAAAATTGGTTTTACAGGTCATGAGTAAATGAGGTATAGGAGCAGACGTAAGTCCTCCACTTAAATGCTTCATGCAGAGGTGATGTTATACTTACATAAATTGAAAGCACAGCTCTAAGTCTTTATGTACATATTTACATACATACATTTGCAATGCATTCTGTATGTATATACATACACAAAAAAGGCAAAACCTTCCTTTGTACTCCGAGGTATTAGGTAACTATTTTTGAAGGCTGTACAAGTGAAGAGGTTTTAACCTAGAGGGAAGCTGTAAATGGCAAATGAAAGGTTCTTTCTGAGAAGTCACCACAGTGGAGGGAAGGGATGCCATCCAGAGGGACCTTGACAGGCTTGAGAGGTGGGCCCATGTGAACCTCATGAAGTTCAACAAGGCCAAATGCAAGATCCTGAACGTGGGTCAGCGCAATCCCAAGCATAACTACAGTCTGGGTGGAGAATGGATTTGGAGCAGCCCTCCCAAGAGCAAGTGTTGATTAATGAAAAGCTCAACATGAACCGTCAATGCGCGCTTGCAGCCCAGAAAGCCAGCCATACCCTGGGCTGCATCAAAAACAGCATGACCAGCAGGTCAAGGGAGGTGATTCTGCCCCTCTGCTACGCTCTTGTGAGACCCCACGTGGAGTACTGCATCCAGCTCTGGGGTCCCCAGCACAAGAAAGATATGGAGCTGTTGGAACAAGTCCAGAGGAGACCACAAAGTTGATCAGAGGGCTGGAGCACCTCTCCTGTGAGGACAGGCTGAAAGAGTTGGGCTTGTTCAACCTGGAGAAGAGAACCCTCCAGGGAGACCTTATGGCAGCCTTCCAGTACCTGAAGGGGACTGCAGGAAAGCTGAAGAGGGACTGTTTATCAGGGAGTGTGGTGATAGGACAAGGGGTAATGGCTTTAAATTGAAAGAGGGTAGATTTAGGTTAGATATTAGGAAGAAATTTTTTTACTGTGAGGTTGGTGAGGCACTGGAACAGGTTGCCCAGAGAAGTTGTGGATGCCCCATCCCTGGAAGCGTTCAAGGCCAGGTTGGATGGAGCTTTGGGCAACCTGGTCTAGTGGAGGGTGTCCCTGCCCATGGCAGGGGGGTTGGAACTAGATGACCTTTGAGGTTCCTTCCAACCCAAACCATTCTATGATTCTAAGATAAGTCTCAGGATACATGGAGTCAGTGCTGTATAGAAATGGGAAGGTGTTCCATAGTTTTTTTCCCTTTCACAGGCATAGTGTTAATTTGGGAGCTGTACTTGTCATAATGTTCTGTTCTGGGTGATGTACACTGTCTTCAGAGAATTACTGTCCGTGCTAAAAGCAAATAGAGTAATTCTGCAAAGACACCTTTTTCAATTGTTTTGATGTTCCTTTTATAAAAGGGGTTCTTTGGTATAAAAGATTTTTAATTTGGGTTAAAAATGTTTGTGTCTTTAACATTTTTTCATATTCCTATATAAAAATTACAAAAACTTATTCATGGTTAAACGTCTCATTTAACATTTGATCTCATACAACTTCTTGGAGTGTACTTTCATTATTTCCAACCCAACCTATTGGCCTTCTTTGAAATCAGAAACAAGGTTTTGATTATAGTATTTGGATAGCCAATTATAACATAAATCCAAACCCAAAAGGCCACATAAATTTAGAAAACAGATTTTACTTTCTCACCTTATAGTTTCTGCTTCAACACATCACCACTTTTATTGTTTCATATGACATAGAGCCAAAATAAGTGAAGTATATTATGAAAATAGATTTGGCCGTTTGAACCAAAAAAACCCTCATCTACTTATATCTTGCTCTTAATTTTTGTATAGCGATAGTTTTTGAATGGCTTTGGCTTATTTGAATTGCTTGTTCTTTAATCTTTTTCGTCTGTACATAAAATATTTGCCAAAAGTATGTTTCAACTACTGTATTGCATCTTTACATGGCACATACTTAATGATATCAGTAGAAATTTTAGAAATAGTAAAAAATTAAAATTTAAAAAAAAATCAGAATTTCACTGTCTGATTTTCCAATGTACTCACTAATGATGAATATAGAATGCAATGGATAGAACATTTTGGATTTTTTACTTGTAGTTATTTGGATCTATTTATACAAGTTCAAACAGAGCTCTAGACACACACACAATGGGTTATAGCTATATTACAAATCACCCAAACTGCCAATATGAGCCAAGATACAAATTACAGTCAGCTTAATGTTTATGAAAATATCAGGGAGAAGGCAAGGCATTTGTAAAAAGTTTATGAAAATATCAGGGAGAAGGCAAGGCATTTGTAAAAAGGACTCAGTTATTATACTTAAGATGTTTTATGTCTAAAGGGAAGCAGTTTTAGAATTAAAAAACCTTAGTATCTTCATATCTGCCATTTAAATAATCAACATGTAACTAAATGTCTGCTTTTTTTCATCTTCCATGGTCGAATTTTTCATAGGCTACATGGGATCTGTGAGACAGAAAAGGTGTAAACCATAGTATCACCGAAACTTTAAAGCTGGAGAAGACAGCTGCTTCTGCCTGTCAGTGGTAGTTTTTTGTTCTTTTGAAGGCCGCCAATTATATATTTCACAATCTCCCCAGGGAATCTGTTCCAGGGCTTGGCTAACCTCAGTGTTAGAAAGTGTTTTCTAAGGTCTAGGCTGTTTTTCTGCAATTTAACTTATAACCTACCCACTGTAACAGTGGTTTCCCTTCTTTGCAAATGTTGCAAGACTATAATCATGTCTTCTTTTAGCTTTTTCTTTCCTAGGTTGACAAGCCTTGGTTTTTAATGTCTGCCTCACATCATACCTCTTGAGTCCTGTCTTGGCTCTTACACTCTACCAGACTGCCTCCAACTGAACTGAGTCTTCCCTAGTTTGTAGTACCTCAGACTTGATACATGATCCCAGCCGAGGCTTCCCAGTGCAAAGTACATCTTAGGGGTCACTTTAGGTACCTTTCACATTCTGATCTTTTTTGTTATCTCATTATTTTTTCACATCTGCATGTCATTGTAGACATTTGATTAGCATGTGATCCACTCTGTCCCTCAGACTGCTTCCCGAAGGCCTGCTGTCCTGCCAGGTTCTCAATGCAGTGTGTAATTTGCTTATTATTCCCGAGTAAGCGTAGATCACTTTCTTTCTGAGAGCTCTTTTGGAAACACAGGATGCTCATAAGCAGGCTATGCTGACTTACATATTCTGTGTTCACGACAGAATATGAAAATACTTGGTTAATAAGATGTGCTCAAGCATTCTACTTCTCTGAATATCTCTGTGTTTGAATGTCTTTCTCTGAATGTCTCTTGTTGTATAGTACTTCATCTCTTTGTCATAGTGCTGTGTTCTTATTGTTTTCCTTCATAATTTCATTTATTCTCCACTTCATATATACTTTCTTGTTATGCTTCAGATCTTCTGTATGTTTATGATTCAGCCAGTTTAGTATGAAAACAGTTTGTACGTTAAAATCGAAACATCAGTTTCAGCGTGATAGAAGCTGGAGTCCAGAACATAGGTGCAAAGAGGATCTCCTTCCTAAATGGGTCGTTCTGCATAATTTACTTTTATTTCAGATAGTATAAAGTATATGCATCATCACATGCATTGCAACATCCAGTCTTTAAGTGAAGCAGGTATAAAGCTCTAAAGGAAGTTCTGCATATGAAAGAGAACAGTCAGCCAAAAGTGCTCACAAACATCCCTTTCTATCTGGAGCTCTAGAAGCCCCGGGGAAATTCACAGAACCATTGCCAACCTTAAGTGTAACAAGCATATCTGACAGTCACATAATGTGCCTTTTATTCTCAGTTTCCTTACAGCCTTCAAGAAGAATTTTAATTTCATTAACAGTCATCTGAAATGTCGTACAAAGTCAATTTATCATGGTAAATATTAAACTATCCTTCTATTTTCTAGAATGTTATGAAACATAAGTTTTCATAAATGGTCACCTCCTCAGTGAAAGGTGATGCAGATAATCAAGAAAGGGAGTAAGGCTGGAACACACTGGGCCAGATGGAAAGACAAGGTAAGATTAAATGCAGTGAAAGTGCCAGCCCAAATCTGATGCCCTGATCATGCTGACTTCATAGGTAAATGAGATCATTTGAGGAGGAGTATAAGAAATAATTAAAAGTAATTTCACTTAAAGACTGAGGTTCCTTGGTCAGCAGAGTTGATCAAATTTTAAGCTCCACTACCCTTCCCTTCTCCCTTACTTATAGTAATTACTGATCCTGTGCCACTTTCTCACTTAAAAGCAAGGACACACACACACTTCACACTTACAGTACTTTTGCTGTTTTTCAAATACGAACACACACTTAATGATATCAGCTGATAATGTGGATCTCAGACCTTATGGTACATGTATTTCATATGCAATTAAATATTAAGAAGATATATACCCAGATTCATCACTACTGTGATGTTATTTATTTCAGCAGATAGGCTGTAAGTGGGTGAAGTTCAAATGGCCATTATTAAAGTCTGAGATGATAACATCATTTATTCAAACTAATCTCTAAGACATTCTTGTTTGTTCTTTTAATCTCTACAGTTCAAGACAGTTTTTATGAAAGGGCTTCAATTTATAAAATCTAAATTAAAACTAGTTATGGGCAAGATTCAGATACTAATTTAGAGAAACTGACAAGGCTTAGGAGAATTAAGGTTCTTTCTAGTCAAATACCGTAGTTTTATTTCCTTTCTTTTCCTGATAGCACCAATATAGCTAACTCATTATCCAAGCAGAAAGCATATTGAGTAAAGCTTTCCAGAGGAATATCCATTTCAAGCCTGTTTTTATTAGAGTTTAATCAAATATCTCCAAGTATGACTCTATTTCTTGCCTTTATGCTCCTTATTTTTTCCAAAAATATATGTTTCAAAAAAATGTATTCAACATTTTCCAGTATGTGTAGACAACATTTGACAACGTTTACATGACCCCTAAAATTTTGATGTCCTATGAAAGTTTGTGTGTGGAATTCATAAATCTTTAATCTGCCCCAAAGCACTCCAGCTACACTAGCTCCAAAGAAAATGTAATGCTATAACCTAATACGGGTTCCAAAGTGCAAGTACAAGGTAGGGCAGTTATCGTAGTTCGGAAGTAGTGAACTGAGTGCATCCAGAGTTTAAGAGGCATGCACACAAAAAACCTTAGAAAAAAGAAGTTTGTAACTGATTTCACAGCTTGGATGGAGGCACTGTGAAAAGATGATCTGAACAGAACTAGCGCCAAAAAAAGAGATGTTAATGTGACAGGAAAAGCAACCAAACAACTAAAAAGAATGTCCTGAGACAGCTATGAATCTGTAGCATATAAACCAAAGAAAATATCACTAGTGCTACTAAAATTTTAAAAACATATAGATTTTTTTTTTTTATCAGAAAGCAGACTTCTCTAGAAACAGAGAAAACCTGAAAAAGACAGAACGTAACTTACACAAAAATGTGGAAACACAGAGTCCTGAACATCAGACAAAATGTGAATTTAATTTCTTAGACAGAAACAAGGCACTAATTAAAGATGGCATTCTACCTAAGCTCTTCAAACCTGACATTCAAATTCAGTTAAAATTTTAGCCAGCCTGGATGCCCCACAGAATTCAGTGACATACTTTACCCTGTGTCTGAGAAGTGCTTTAACTGTATTTTCTGTGATTAAAATACTACCAGCATTAATGTGATTGCCACTAAAAGGAAAAACAAAAAGCATGCTGAAAGGTGTGCAGAAATATTTGACATACCTAAATCAGTAAAAGCACAAACTATTCAGTACTTGCTTTAAAATTTTGTCCTGGGAGAATGTCTGGAGGATCAAGTATGGATTTTTTTAAAATTATGAGGAAAAAAAAGCAAACAGAAAGTTACAGAGTAAAAACACAATTTCTTAAAATACTCAAGTAAACTCATCTTTTTAAAATCGCACTTCAAAGATCTTACTTCCACATGATTTCAAAATCAAAGCAAAAATAATTAAAATACTCTTTTCATAGAAAATAAGTGCCAAACATGACCAAAACACCACCTGAAAATCCCTTGCACTGGCAAAAACTCTAGGTTTTGTGTGACTACCACATCTTAAAATTTCCTTCTGCATTCCTGATGCTTTCCAAAAATGATGTGGGCCAGTACTTGCTGCCAGATATATTTTTCACAAATATATGGTACTACTTCACTATGGGCTCTTGGAAGACTGGTCTTCAGACTCCTGAAGACCTCTAACCTCTGTGGGGTGTGCAGGAGCACTCAGAACAAGAGGATTGGCCATATGTCTAGAATTTCATAAAGAATGGAGTGATACTCAAGTTGCTCAAAGTCAGCTTAACTATTAGAAAAAGTAGCAACAACAAAAAATTATATCTTTTTATAAGTGAAGATAAAACTACTTAGTAAATGACAAGAGGTTTTGAAGAAAGAACGAACTTAAAACAGTGAAAATCAAGACTATACTTGGTAACCAAGACCTTCCTTAGCTGTATCACAAACATTTAAGACCTTTCCCAGCTGGTGCACTGTACTTCACCCTCCATCATGGCCGGCATGCTCTGGAAACTTCTTAGAGATGCTTGCCTGCTCCTTCTATTAGTTCTTTCCTTTTCTTCTCCTCCTTATCCCAGGCAAATAAAAGGCATTGTACTTCTGTATAGGCACCTACTGAAGTTAGAATATCCACTTTTGTGTTTAACTACCCCTGCAGAATCACTCCCAATGACAAGTTGGTAGGACATCTCACAAGACCATGGACAATAAATCTTTTCTTCCCTTTTTCTTCTCAAAGTTTCTTCAATAGCATTACATTTTTGTTTTTAATAGCACATCTTATCTATGCATTACAACCTCCTAAACCCATAGCAGTAAAACTTCATAAATCATGTATTTTAAGAATCATCTGCCCTGGTGGGCTTATAACATTCACTCCAATTTGAGCTTCATATAAAAAATGAACACAGTACCACACACTGGGAACACGGGGATGGGTGCTTGGTTTGGTGAGTTACATCAACTCTCACACTGTTAGTCTTAAGGGTATCCATTCTGGGGCGTATGTGACAATAAATCTTTCACCTCCATTCAAATCCATTTAAAAATAAAGAATGTGATCTAATTCTAAAAGGTTTATCATTTTGGTTCATTTTAGTCAGCACTCATCATCATACTTAAAAAGTTATATAGCAGCAAAAGTTGACCCATCTGAAACTTACACTTTCAGGTTCATATGAATTTCAGACCAGTGTAATTTCTCACTTTGTTGTTGACATTTTATGTAACACTTCAGTGTTATGAGCCTTTAACTGCAGCAGTTAGCCCACCTTCAGTTAGCCACCTTCTGTTAGAGTTTGGCAGCTAAGCTCTCTAAAGATCTCAGTGTACTCTGTGTACTCCAAATGCCAGAGCTTTCCTGATCTTTCCTTTTCTTGGAAAGGGAGACCCTCTGGTGATGGATAGAGGAACTGAAAATAGTGAGATTTGCTCAAGAGTTTAAATGTTCTCCCTGTGGCCAGGTAGTTAACGTAAGAGGAGGAATAAGGTTTACCATTGTGCTGGGGTTCTGAAAAGTTGTTTGCCAACAGGTGTACAAAAAGTGCAGGAATTAGAGAAAAATTAACATGCAAAGTAATGATTCAGCCCCTTTTTATATATACATTTTAGTCATATAGGTAGACCATTATTTCTTACATTTCTGAGCTTTTTTTCTCCTGGCTTTTGCAACTGTAGTATTCTCAACATCTTTTCTTTGTATGTTTTAAAAATAGAGCACAAAGTGTTCTGAACTTATATTAGTCAGACGAAATTGGCTGAGCATGAGTGGACTGTTATTTTGCGGAAGCTCAGTGGCATAGTATTTGTGCAGGGACATAGGCTAATGAAAACATATACTGACTGCATGAGACAGGAAAAGGCTAAAAATGAGAAGGGGAGAACACTTAACTAAGCTGTGAATTTTTTGCATCTGTTGAACTTCTTCCCAACGCATACTAAGTAAATGAACCGGCATACTGCATGGATCAGCAGTGGTTCATCTGCAGCTGTGTATATCTGGCATGTGTCTGCTGGGGCTGCTGTTCCTGGCACAAGTGCTGCTACTATAGCTGTTGCCATTACTGTAGCTGTGAGTGTTTCCTGCATCTCTTTGGCAACTTGAGATATTCCAGAAGTGTATGCTCTTACATCAAACATGTTAGAGTTGGGTGTCAATGGTGGAGGATAAAGAATGAGGTGAAAGAAAAGTATGGAATCAATAGTTTCAAAATTTGACAATTTACATTGTAATATCTCAGATTCCCTTCCCCCCAACATTGTCTGACGTGTCTTGGGTTTGGTAGAATTTCAGTTCTGCTCCCAAAATATAGAGTAGGTCATAGTGACATCATGGCACAGTGGTGCCTCTTAACCATTCTCTGACTCTGGTATCTGAGAAGCTCTGTAATGTTCTGCCCCTACGAATTTCAAACTCTGTCTCCACAAGGTTTATAGCTAGATTATATTCATTTAAAGAAATGTACTTGCTAGCGCTTGGGTTACAATCTTTACACTAACCAGAACTGTAACCATCTCTCCACTCTTTGTAGGACTGAGTGGTGCATGAGTGCCTCTACTCACATAATATGGTACCAGGTGCATCACTGCATAGTTCCTACTATCACGTTGCAGCTGCAGCTCCCCAAATATAATTTTCTTTCATTCACCTGACCCATTCATAGAGGGTTATCCAATAATGAGCTAAAAGCACATGATGTTAATCTTGGCACAGGTTTCCTGTGCAACCTGATTAATCTATGTATCTCAGTTTTCTTATTATCAAATAGACTTGCTTCATTCCATCTGCCTACTGTTGATAATAGAAGATTCATGCTTTAACTGCTTTTAGGGATCTGCCAAGACAAAACCTTGTGAAAATGTAGAATATGAGTTCACATGATGAGCGTGAGCCAATATATAGTATTTGTACTTTTCCTGGCAAAAATATACTGAGGTGCATCTTTACAGAAGCCATAGTTACCTAAAATAAGAATAGCATGAGCAAGCAGTAGTCTTCCAGAGAGAGAAAGCTTGGTTATTTTTTCACATAAGTTCGCAGTTATCTGATTTTTTGACTGATTGGATGCTGTTAATATATTTCAGCAGTGTTAGTTGCAGTGTAGTAAAATGTTTACTGGAAAGTATTACGTGTGCGTACACTCCATCCTTTATGGCAGAGGCTTATTTGAGATCTATACTGATACATATGGTTCTTCATAGCTGAAAGACTGAAGGGACAGTAGCATCCAAGAATTACAAAAAGTGAGTTCTTTTCATAACCGCTAATGAAGGTGACTACATGTATCCTGATGAGTTCTGTAATACAATCCTCTGTGCAGTAATGAAAAGGAATTTGAAAATGGCTAAGTTGTTTATCCCTGAATCACTCTATTCTTTCCCTCTACTGAGGATCATCGTTTTCCTTTGCATTGTTTCAACAAAATATTTTAAGGGTAACTAATAAGGAACGTGTTTATACAAACAGATCAGTAACAGTTATGAATGTTAAAGTATAAAAGATTTATGTAAACCACAAAAATGGTAATACAATCATGCATATCTGTTCCTCTACATAAATCTTAGTCCAAACAGTTGAGCTATTCAGAGTATATTGAGTTTATATTATTACTGTTTCAGGCAGTAATACAGACAGTTGAAACTTCAGAGGTATCTATGGCCAAATATAACTCATTTAATGAAAAGAGAAAGGGAGTCAAAAATTCTTTAAGCTACCAGTGAAACTTAATAACAAACTGCAATGGGAAATCAGCAATGACAACTGATTCTGAATGAAATATTCATGTGCGTCAGGGACCAAAAGCTGGCTTTTCATCTCTGTAAGGTCATCTGGCATTTTGGAAAATTAGGGGGAAAAAATGAGCTAGAATTCAGCATAAGTAAAAAAGGATGCATAGCACACTGTAGCAACTTAACATTCAGTGTTGGTGGGATCCAAGTCCAAGTAGGCTCCCTCCTTCTGCAGCTAATAAAGATCGTTCCTGTAAAGGCTAACTTAGAATGAGGCTAACATAGCTGCTTTCTTGTCACAGACTACAGAGAAAGGGTAAAAAGTCTCACTTGACAAAAGTAAATCTTTGTGAATACCCTCCAAGACTACTATCTTACACTAGCAAACATCTTTACTGTCACCCTTTATGCTGTGCCTATATTTCTGTATAACACCGAAATACATTTGTGGTAATTTCTGTTAATCCTCTGAGAGTCCTTATAATCCTTTAAGCAGGGTCTGTCTACATTCTTGGGTAGAGTCCTTGGCCCACCAGCTCTTTCCTTGTGTTCACTCTTATTGAAACCTCTAAACAGTACTGAAGTATTAATAAATAAAACAACAAAAGTATCATCATTGTGTTTTCAATTACAGTTATGACTTAAGTCTTTGACTGGTTCCTGACAGCCAAATTCAGGATGAACAGGAACATACAACAGTTAGAGACGTTTCTGCATAAAGTTATTCCTCTTTACAACTAAGCAAACTGTCCCTTAGATTCAGCTGGTATTTTTAGTCACTAGATAGGACAATGCCTCCCAAAGGGTCTTAGACTTGATCCCCCTCTTCAGAAAATTAATATCTCTCAACTTTCTCCAACATTGTTCAAGGGTTACGTACATCATCCGTTTCCTTCACAATAGCAACATAGCCCCCATAAATGCATACCAAATGGTAGAACAGAATAGAGGAAAGGACATTAGAGGTGGTCCAGTACTATAATTTGACTCTTACATTAGCTGCATGAACAAGAGTTGCTTAACGCAGGTTCCAACTCTTTGCTTTTGTTATTAATTTTTTCATTCACTCTGAGAATGACTGGAAAGATAAGATTGTAATTTACAATGCAAACAAGCGTGTGACACATTGGAATGGCACAGTTTACTCAATTATAGTTCCACTATGGTCTCTGGCTAAACTACCTCATGCTATGGATCAGTACTTTCTCTAATCTACAGTGAATAACTGCTAGAAAAAGTTACCCCACCTATTTTCTGGACTAAAGGCAATATCACAGTTGTAGTATATTACAGATGTCAGCATCGGGAAAGGATATACCACAGCTGGGTATCATTGGAGCTTCTGAATTCCATTGTGAAAATAAATCATGTTCATTGTCTTCACAATATAGAAATAGGCCTGCCAAGGTACTATTGTGATGCACATCCTTGAAGTATGATGCACATTTTCATATCACTGTATGCTATGGGCAGTCAGCCTGCTTGTTAAAAATCAGAAAGGGAGCCAGAAATATTGTACCACACCCTAAAGTCAAGACAACACAACCACAAACATGCCCCAGAAGACCTTTAGTTAATTTGTTCCCTTTCCTCCCACTTCATAATTAAACCCATCTTTCCCATCAGGCAGACCTCCAGAATTTGTGTACAGAAATCATTTCTATATGCATTTCTTTGACTTCAAGGTTTAAATAATTGCCATTGATCAATTCAATTCTGTGTCTCAATGCCCCAGCTGTAACATGGAGATACTACCATCTCTCTGAATCACAGATATTAAGATGACTAGTTATAGCACACATCAACTTACAGTGGCAGATGTAAAGACAACAGAGAATATTGCAAACCAAACACTTGTATCAGAAGGAAGTATCAGGTCCAGATAGCTCTACTTCAAATCCCTACTCTTCAGACATGCAGCATGTATAACAGTTTTGTTTAATGAGAAAAATAAAATATAAAATTAAATTACTAACATTTGAACTGACTTTCTCAGTAGACATTATACCTCTCATCCTTTGTCTGTGCTGTTTAATATGTCCATATGCATTGGCCATTTCCCAAGGGTTTGGAAACCATCTGATGTAATGCTCAGCTAAACCTTGGCTTTTAAGCAAACCGAAAGCCAATTCCTTCCAAAAGTAAAGAAACTAATAAAAACATGAGATAAGTCAAACACCAAAAAATATGCTGGACAGCTAGACAACTGTATTGGTTAATCTCTTGCAGATACCAAGGTAAGATGTTAATTTACAGGTTACTCAAGCTTACCTTCTCCAGTGCATATGGTATGCGAATAGGCCTCAGAAGCAGTGTGTACTAACATATTTTCAGCTTTCCAAAACAAGCTTCTTCAGTGCAGTTTGAAATCCAGAGTCTGAGGCCCTTTTCCTCTCTTTTTCCACTGCACAAGACAACAGAAACTGGGTTCCAGACCAGAAAAATTTCAAGCAGCAAAAAAGATGGCAATGACAGAACCCAGACAATACACATGTCCAACAAATTATTTTTCTAGTCCAAAAGGAAAAACTAACAGGAAGGTTCTTGGCCAGAAGTATGAAGTTTGACCTACATTGGATTGTCCCCCTTGCTTTTCTGTCTTCATCTGAAGCATGGTGAGATGTTCCATCATTTCCAAATCAAGACTGAGTTCTTAGATTGTTATTTATTTAAGCTGTTTTGAGTAGACATAAGGGTTTTTCTCTGGATTTGCACAACCTCTAATAAAATGAGTTTCAATCAGTGTCTGTGCTATTAGGAAATAATACTGTTAAAAGAAATGAAACAAATAACAATACCACATGAGTAAATGATACCTGGAATTGGTGACCCATTAAGGAGATGGATTGAAACCAAAATTCCTTTTAAGACAGTGAGAGCATTGCTATCAAATGCAATGCCATGAGGATATCATCCATAATGTTAACCAACAATAAAACAGTTACTGCAGTTACAGAAAGAAATCCAAACCATTCATGTAGATCAAGTTTCAGCAGTATATTCATTACTTTCCAAAGATTACATGATACAGTGCTGTTCAGGGATATTATTTTGTTGAAAATGAATGTACATTTACCTTAAGTAAATATAAAATAATACACATAAATCACTAGGATGAAATCACAACTCTTAAAATATAGATGTAACGTCCAGATCTAAAAGTTGAATAAAGATACATCACAAGCAGATTAACCAGGTCTGTCAAATCAATTTACAACTCAACAATACTCAGAGATACAGATGTGTTTTTTATTTCTGAAGTATTAATCTTGTAGACACTAAATTGCTATTAAAAAAAATATTTTCTTGTGCCCTGTAGCCTTTGACAGAGTTGTGTTATCTCCTGTGTAAAAACTGTGGAGTCCATTGGAAAAGCCAGCTGCAATATTAAATTGAATCTAGCAAATACTCTTCTCCCAAATTCTTGAAGTTGTACAGAGTGTGACTGTGTTTCCATTTCCTGCTCCATAAATTAAAAAAAAAAAAAAAAAAAAAAAAAAAAAAAAAAAAAAAAAAAAAAAAAAAAAAAAAAAAAAAAAAAAAAAAAAAAAAAAAAAAAACAAAAAAAAAAACAAAAACCAAAAAAAAAAAACAAAACAAAAAAAAACAACACAACAAAAAAACCCAACAAACCCAACTGTTAACATTTTGGATTACTATCCTTATCATTGTATTTACTATCCTGTGGGACCTTTAAGATGTTTTTTATTACATGGTCTTACATTGCATGCCATCAATCACTGATTATGTTCCTATTATCTCTATCTCCTTCCAAATTCATGTTCAAATCTTTTGTTATCAAAAACATACCAACAGCAGCCAAGATTTCATTAATATTTTAGACAAAAGAATCCTTGTTCCAGCTGTTGAATTCTAGAGAGAGCAGAGTCAGAAGCCTTTTAATTACTAGGTCTCACAAGCATGTGTGCAAATGCTCTGCCGAACTGACCCATGGGAAAAACAGTTGTGAGATGTTGTCTCCAACGACATGAGATGAGCTCTGGGAATACCTTTGAGGCAAAGATATCTGACATCTCTTTTTGTGCCAAAACATCTTGTACGCTTCCCCAAAGTCCAGGCTTACTGCAAACCTCGTGTCCTCACACTTCCAAGACGTAGGGTCACTTCTAAGTATTTTTAGGTTTCAGCTCAGAAATAAGCCTACAGTCCATTATATGTTAAGATACAGAATTATAGAATCATAGAATCATCTAGGTTGGAAAAGACCTTTAAGATCATCAAGTCCAAC
>VXBL01002516.1:441263-529044 GCA_013400195.1 Aramus guarauna | reverse complement strand
TTCAGCCGGCTGTCAACCAGTCCCCACAGGTCCTTCTCTGCCATGGAGCTTTCCAGCCACTCTTCCCCAAGCCTGTAGCATTGCATGGGGTTGTTGTGACCAAAGTGCAGGACCCGGTATATGACACGTTGTCGTACTGGAGGCTCAGAGTCCAGCCTGTTTTAGCCATAGTTTCCTGAAAGGATCTGGGAACAGGAATCTGCAACACACACCAGAGCCGTAGCTCCTGCCTGCCATAATGGAGGGGAGGAGGAGTGGAGAAACAAGAACCAGCCCAGTACCAGATGCTTTATCAGTGTGTCTGCCAGCTGCTTTTTGTGTGATAAGGGACAGTCCCCACTGTCTGTGAAACTAGTGAATACAGCCTGCTTGCCTTCTGCTTGTCTTCAGGAGCTGGAATCAAATGTGCAGATACTCTCCATTTTGCCCTGTAACCAGACATGAACTGAGAGTATAATTCTGTAATGACTGTGCTTACATGACCCATGGACTCTTAGATGCTGCAAAGTAGTGTAAGGGGGTGCCAGTGGGATTCACATTCTCTTTTCTCTCGGGCAGCTAAGCAGAAAATTTGCTCAGGCATTTTTACTTCCTCACCAAGAAATAAAGAGCTTAAAACAAGAATCCTCATGGCTTTAACTTGTGAGCAGTTGAAACACGGCCAGCACAGTTCTTCAAAAGTCATTATTTAAAAATAGTCTGTGGGAAAGCCCCAAACAAAATAAATATTTTTTATTTGTAAGATCTGTTGTTTGGAATGGAGAGGATAGCAGCTGGTACAGAAAGTGCCTCAGAAGATCTGACTTACAGATTACGTACCAATAACACAGCTTTGAAATCTGTGTTCCTTTGGGTTGGAAAACAAATAGGTGAGGCAACAATATTTACTTAGGACCAGATTCTGTCTTTCTAACTCCCATTTATTAATATCTTCACATTTCCACTGGAGCAAAGGTTTACAGGCTGCGTCAGTCACTTCAGAGCTCTTGCCACAAATGAGGCATGAATTGCTCGCTGTGCCCTTGCTAGGCAGGTTAGCTTGTCCAGCTGGGATCACACTAATAGTCTTTTTTCTTGCAAGCTTTGAGAAGAATAGTGTTACTGCCTCAGAACCAGTCCTGTGCAGTCTGCCTATTGGTAGGGGCACAAAGGGGAATGAAAGTTTGTGGTACACCCTTATTCCCAGCTCTTCCCTGCAGCCCACTTTTTTTTGGCCACTCAGTCCCACAGTTCCATTAAACTATATATCCCATGCTCATTAGGCATGGCTAAACACATATTTTACAAACTAAGTGTTTCAGTTGGTATTTTGCACCAGGGGGGTAGGTTCCTTATATTTTCATCTAGTCTTCTTTCTGAAATGCACCATAAAATCTTCCAAATGGATTTGGTGAGCTCCGGTGAGAAGCAACAAAGCACTTAAACAGCTGTTTCTGCGTGGACATCAGCAATGCTAATAAGGCAAATATTTTATACTTTTAGGCAAACTGAAGCAGATAAACAGTTGTCTGACTCCTAAAGGCAATATTCAGAGCAATAACGAACTCAGAACAAAACTAACTCTATATCACATAAAGGTAAATAAAATATATTTGCCTTGCAGAAATTGTAATGAAGAGAGTGAGCTGGGCAGGAGGAAAAAGGTGAAAAATAAGGAAAGAGGTGTTAAGTTCTGCTGACCCTCACCACCAAATAATTCCCTAAAGAGCCAGTTTGCTCACTTACTAAGGCTGAGATATTTTACTCTAAAAAGCTGGAAGCCTCTAGAGCCAAAAGGTGCAAAATGGCAGACAACTAGCTATGCCACTCTTTGTCTTTGATGTACCTGGCATTGGTCTGCTGCGCATGAGGAGCTGGACTTAGACCTGCAGACTACTGTGGCTCAGCAGTCTTGTTTCTTTTTCCTGGGAAAAAAAACCATGAAAACTAATCTTGAAGCCAGCAATCTCTCTGCTAACACACTGAACTCCAAAGCAGGACTTGCACATATGCAGTGGATTGTGAGATTATTAAAATGGAAAACAGCAGCTTGGCTTTGGAGAATCACTTATTTTTATGGTTGTATCTATAAATCCTGACTTTGGTGGATATCTTGTGTTTAAATGTTAATTTTCTCTACTAAGTTCATGCTAGAATTTCTTTCAAACACTTAAAATAATTTTAGCTTCAGTGAAGTTGGCAGAGGAAATTATATGATAAAGTGTCTCATGTTTCTTTGTAATGCATTGAATTATTGTAGTTTGTTTGATGTTCAGTTCTACTTGTGGTATGTAAGTTTCATTTTTACTGAAAATACATTTTTTTCTTGTTCAACCTATTTTTCATATATTTACACCAAGTTTTTGCCATCAGTAGAAAGATGTCATTCAGGGAAGAGGGGCAGGGTAGGGGGGAGAATACCGTAGTTTATAAAGTGTTTTTTTATTGCCCACAACTTTGGACCAAAGGCTCATCTACATCATTCAAACTGCTTTTCTTTAAATGAGGTATGATATTTTGGTAAATTTGTATTTGTCTGGCATCATAGCCCATGATTAGAAGCCTTTAGCAGTATGCACTCTTTTTCTCAGGATTGACAGCAGGAGGTATTTGCTGACAACAACCCAAGCTAGACACCCCACTTGCCTATTTGTGCCTTCAGACACTGACTCTACAAGAAAATTAATGTCAAAGCTTACATAATCTGACTATGAGCAGGCACCTAGTTTTCATATCAAGTGAATAGCTATTCTTATTATTTTAACAATGTCAATGCTCTGTATATGTTAGTCCGGCAGTAAATGTCACAGGACTGTGCTTTCACATTGCCACATAGAAATGTTGAGAAAAGGATTAAAAGAGATTCGTGTCCTTGATATGAAGGAAGAACCTACTGTGATCTTATTTCTTGGAAGCAGCATTGACAGAGGAGGTAACTTGCCCAGAAAACACAGGAAATGATGGCCCTAGCTAGTAGTACTTGGAACATCCAAACGTAGCCTGTTGGGGGAATATTTACACCAACTATATTAAGTTACTTTAAGTGTCTCCTTTTGGCCTCTTTCAGAGAATCTGGATTTGGGTCCCTATATGAACAATAGAAAGGGACAGGGACAATTCAGAGCAACTTGGAAGTCTACTTTGGATAGCATTTCCTCCTCCCTCCCTCTTTTTTCCTCACACACACACTTTGGCAACTTTCAACAGAGTTCTGAAAATTATACCACCATGAAGAAAGAATCTATGAAAAAAACTGCACTATAGCAATTGTCCATGCACATGTTCTTTATATGACCATTGACTTCTTTACTATTCTGTCTATTCCATGAGACATTAAAAACTCAGAAACAGCCATATTGGATTACACCACAAGCTCATTTTCTCAGTTATCTCCATCAACAATCAGGAAAGAGAATAACGGACTGTGAACAGGATGAGTGTTCTCCTCATAGACAGGTAGTTACCAAAAATCAGTGGATTGAAGGCTTACATGTCTGAACACAGACATTGTGTGTTTACTAAAAGTTTATTGGCCTCTGCTGGACAAAACACTCAGCAATTTGCCTAATCCCTTCTAGAAGGAGTACCTGAGCCCCATAGCAATCTCTTCCACAATTTATGTTTCATGCGAACATGTAGCTCAATTTGTATGAAGCCATGAAGTAATTTTATTGGATATTCTTGAGTTCTTAAATTGTAGAACATAATGAATTTGCTTTCTCCTTGTCATTCAAGATTTATAGACACTGAGATTTTATATTCCTCTTGATTTTCCTTTCTTCAAGCTGAAGATACCCTAATCTAGTTACCTTAGCTCTGATCATTCTTGTCACCCTTCTTTGTACCTTTTGCAGCTCTACTGTTTCTGCAGAAACAGTACTAAATATCTATTACTTGCTCTGATCATGATATTGGACAAAATATTTAACATTCCTGAAAAACTTTTTTTTTTTTTTTAACTCTAAGGATTAAAAAAAACAAAAAGAATTAAAAAAAACCCCAGCTTTTGTGTGTGGATCAGTCTTAGTTAAACTCTGCCTTGATTTCCAATTCTTTCACAGTTCCCTAAATCACATATCTGTTTTAAATAACTCCACAAAAAGGACAGTTTCTGGGTCATTACCATGACAGTTTCTCTGTAGGAGAACATGTTTATCTCACTGATCTTATTCAACTTTCCACCATTTTCCAATATTCCATTGGAAAGGGCAATAAAAACCTGGATGAAATAATTTCAGATGAAATTTAATTCAGAGGTAAGATTAGTACCTCTAGGAAAGTAATGAGAGACAAAGGGGTGCATGATCAGTCTGTATATCACTGATAGAAAAGGTTTTGGCTTATGAGTAGAGTTTTTACCTGCAGTCTAACCAGGTTGTTATTAATGTCCATCTTTTTTTTTTTATCTTTGTTTCCAGAAATGCATATGACATAGAGTGCTTTTTAATGTTTACTTTGAGAGTGATTTACAATCTAGCTTAAGGCCTGGCTGCAGAAGCTCTTCATTTGCAGATCATGATTCCCTATATGGTTAGAAATCTTTTTCTGAGAGCTTTTCTCCATTAATCTACAGCCATGATGACCATACTGTGCTCTGATCAACAGCTCCTTAGCACATGCTAAAAAAAAATGGTTCTCAATAATTTTGCCTGTAGAGGGCCTTGAAAATAAGATGTTTGTTAAATTCTGGTGAGATCTCTCTGTTTTACATTAATTATACTATTTTATAGAAAGCTCAAATACAATTACAATAAGAATATTTTCATAAGGTTGTTCACCATATGTCTCATGTTTTGAAGAAATGTCTGTCGTTGGCATGTTATTATCAAGCTGTTTCTTCTGGTGGCTACATATCTTCCTCCAAGCTACTAAATCTTGCACACTGTTGGACGCAAAACCCTAGACTTATGGTGTGCTGTTCCAGTTCTCATGAAGTGCTGTCTTTTTTAAAGAGTAGTTTTGATTTCAGAAATATGCTGTATTCCTCCAGAGGTTGAAACTCTTTCTTGTGGAATAATACCATTTACTATAGTACTATTACAAAAAAAAAAAAAAAAAAAAAGCAATTGCAGGAACCAAATTTATTCATCCTTACAACTCCTTAGTATTTCCTGGCATTTTGTAAATGGGTAAAACCAACCATTCAGATACTGTTATCCTTACTGGAACTACAAAATAAAGTAGAAGGACATACAGTTGGCAGGTGAGCCAAAGGCCAGCAATTCCCTTCCAGATGCATCTTGCAAACCTTCCAAGTGCCATGAAGAGAGCAGGAGCAAACCCAGATCTCTTGCTGGAAGACTGGCTGGAGGCTTCCTGTTATTCAGAACTACTTTTCTCAGAAGCTGTTGTCCACACAACCATAAAAAAATCCCTCTAAGAGGCTTTCCTTCTCTTAACTGGATCATATATTTTGGGAACCCATTACAGAAACTCTGAAATTGCAAAGTACTTCAGACCTTCTAAGGTCTTGGTAACATGCATAATCTGTTCACTGAGCCTGGACTCTTTTCACTGGTATGACACAAAAACCATTCAGCAGTAGACTACATAAAAGGGAAAACACATCCATAAGAAGAAATAGATGAGTTCTTTTTTGCTTATAATATTTTAAACAAGATGTTCTAGAGAAAATACAGTATGAGTTCAATTTGGGTATCCAGCCAATTTTATAGACAGAACTTATACTCCATTTTATTAACTGACTACAAAAGCCTTCCGTTAAAGTACCATTACTATATATGAGCACATAGTGCTTGTACTTACTAAAGCAACATACCATGCAGTTTTATCTTTCACCTTTGTTTTTGCCTGAGAAGCCACAGTGATTACTAAGTGCACAGTAGCTTATGACTGCTTTTCACCCACGCTTTCCGAAGATTTCTGTAAGGAATCCATCAATGTGGTTTCAAGGAGTAATTCAGTGGTAAAATGTTGCTCCCATCTCATTGCATCATTTCATCCAACTGTACTCTCTAGAGAATGTCTTGTGTTTGAAAACGTTATTCTCATGTGTTCCTCAGATATTTAAGACCAAGGCAACAGCATGTGCTTGTCTCTGCTTCTGAAAACAGTGCTGAATGAAGCTGAGTAGGCATAGACATACACTCATGTCTCAGGTTTAACCACCTAAAGGATCAGCAGAAGTTTGATTAGGTTACTGTTGAAAAAAATTACTGCTTTAGATTACCAACTTTGGTCTTTCTGAAAATTGGTAGAGTTTTCAGGACAATAGTTTTGATGTCATGGACCAGAAAAGACAGAATGATGTTACTACCCAGGTAAAGCTTTGGAGTTTGGGGGTTTTGGTTGGGATTTTTTTGGTCTTATTTTCCCTAAACTAAGCACCTGAGCTCTGTCACTGCAAGGAGGTACACCTGGGAAATGCTTATTTTAGAACAGAGACTCCATTCTGCCATCCGAGATTAAAACACCTCGATAACACCTTCAGAGTGTTATCAAACTTCATAATAATGAAGCATGCCAGTGAGGAAATCTCTGAAGGTTTTTTGTGTTTTCTTTTTCTAGGAGTAAGCAAACAGAAGCTTACGAATAATGAAAGAATCCTGTAATTCTTGCTTTCCTTAGGTCACCAAATTGTTAGGTAGATTATTCCTCAAAAAAGGCTAAGGGATTTTTTTTTTCTTCAGCTGGAAACTACCAGCAACACTTCCTTTCTCCTCATTTAATCTGTGTTTTGGAGTACATGTTCCTCTGAATGTTCTTCAAAAGACAATGCTCACAGAACATGGAGTGTATTGGTAATAAAAATAGCACATTGAACATACGGAGACAATCTGGAAGCCTAACTCCCTCACTGTAAACTGTAATTTTTGTGTTACACAGAAGACAGGATCTGTCACCCCTAAACCTGTTGCTGATCTTTTTGCTTTGCTGTGTTTGGGTAAAATGAAACAGTATTACTCTCTTAGAGGTTTTTGGGAGGTTTTGCTAGTATTTCACATCCTAGAAAAACATACAGAGAAAAATAGAGACAACAAACACCTTTCACAGGAATTTCCCCTGATAAAAAGCAATGCTGCCACAAACTTCTCAATACAAGATGAATTCAAAAGATCTGGAGTCAATAATGCCGCTTGTCAGGTCTGCTATGAAGCAAAAGTGTCAACTGTGGTAGGGACAAAAGTATGTTGGGGTACAAGGGGCCTCTGAATAGTGAAGGATCACTGCAAGTGCTGTTTCCAGAGGGACAAGTTAACTGTGGAACAGAGGTTATGAGAGAAGTCCTGGCTGTACTTGGTCCATAAGCTTTGTCTCAGACTGTGCCAGGAATTCTTAGCAGTCAGAGCAGTTTGCAGGGGAAAAGGGAAACAGAGCGTCTCAAGCTTCTGCAGAATTTAGGTTTATTTAGCATTTTAGGTCACCTGGTTTTACTTAAAAACAAAATCTGTCTTACAGTGAAGAGGCAACACTTACTCCTTTCCTGGCACTGACCTCTAGTATGAAAATAGTGAGTGTAATGCTGAAAGGGTGCTGCTGGTTTTCTGGTAGGAACCTCTAAATTTGATGCTTCACGTGGTTTCATAATGTTGCTTAATGGAGGTATTAAATGCAGTTATAAAAATATCAAAGGCTTACAGAGAGGTTAGAAATCTCTTTTTGAGACATCAGAGCACTGAACACAGCTATGCTGTGTCAGCTACAGATACTGTGTCACAGTTACAGAAAATCAACAAAAAAAAAAGCAGACTACAAGGAGTATTGCTAAGGCTGCTATTGCCTATGGGAAGAGAGGAGGCCTCTGAAGAAAGTATATGTTCATTACTTGCTTTAAATCAGTGATATTTAGAACCTAGTCCATCCAAACAGGTTGGTTCTGAAAATTTATTGACTTTGCATGTGGGAAAGCAGTGCAGGCACTCAGGAAATGGAGGAATGCTATCACCAAAAAAAAAAGAGAGGAGAAAAAAAAAAAAAAAAAAAGCCTTGTTCCTTGTTAATCCATAAATGGATATTCTTCACAGCACAGCCTGACCTCACCTTTTGTCTTCATTAATGGTTTGATGCCCTGACTGGTCTACATCCATTTTGGGAAAGTGCAACAAGCATTACACAAAAGTAAAAGAAACGTGATGGGGCCGGGGACAGAAGGAGAGAAACTGTGGAAGACGGGCTGAAAATCATTGAGAAGTACGACAAACTGAAAACTAGATCCTTTGGCTGACCACCAAGGGCTCCTTTGGAGTGCTGCTTGAAGACTGAACACAGTTTTGAGTTATTTTCCACTGATCTACTGCACTTGGTATTCTATGAAATGTAGATTTTCTTTCACTTCAGCTTGCAATGGAGATTTACAGATGAAAATAACTGGTTTCTGCTTTAGTAAAACCTAGAAAGGTTGCCACATATAGTTTCAGTTGAAATCTTCTCCCTAGTTCCTACGCCTATGCTTATAATGAATTTTTCTAATTTACTGTAAACATAATGTCAGTTTATATTAATAATAATGTTAGGGTGCTGGGACTGCAAGTGATGACCTCTGAACTTACAGATTTTTATTAAGTGGTGTAAATACTTGCTACAGCATACCGTAAAAGTGTTGGATTTACAGGACTCTGGCATAACATAAGAATGCATTGTAGTATTCCAGTTTTCACTCTTTTATTTCCTTCATGAGAAAATTTACTACTCACTCCGAATGTCAGTTACTTGAATGTACACAAATTCCCCTCCCAGTGAAAAGACACAGCTGTTGGGCTTCCCAGTACTTCAACTTTTTCTTTAAGTCTCAACCCTTAACTGCAAATAAAAGCATGATTCAGATTTCCATTTTGGTTGTGACTTATTATAAGAATATTTGCAAGCATAATGTGTTTTGGAATTTGAGAATGTATATGCTTGCTGTAGGAATAAACCTAAGTCATTCCACTTGGCTACTGAACAGCTAATTTGAAAATACAACATTTTGGCTGTAGAGTAGCAATTACTGATGTCACCAGGTCAACATCAAATTGCCAGACATTGTAGCTGCCCTGATCTGAAAATCAGTCAATCAAATAAAATCAACTATTCCCATTTTTTCCACAGTAACAAACCAATAGATTAAAAAATATAATAAAAAATATCCAGATATATACATCATGGTCTTAATGGCTGTATTACTATATTTTGAATACATTTGGGTTTTAGATTAACTGGTTGCGATTGCCTAGAACAATGATTATTTTTCTAGTAGGCCAATCTGCTGTTTGAGTCCAACATGCTACTGGACAGTGCCTTAAATATTACAGCTGACATTTATGTTTCAACAAATCATCATAGTCACCGTAATAAGATTACAACAGCTACAGAAAATTATGGTTCAACTATAAAATCTTTTCTTTTTGTCTTTTTCTTTTTTTTTTTTTTCTTTTTTTGCTTTGGATTCAAAAATGCAGCTTCCAAGCATATCATTTTCCTTCTCCTGAATTGACCTGCCAGTAAGTAGCTTGGCAGTTTACTGAGGCCAACAAATCTGCATGCATCTTGGTAGTTTATGAGTCTTGTACTAATGATAACACTTCTGCCCAGCAAATGCTGACAGCTGATACTGAAATAGATGTCAAACACCTGTATGTTTCCATGCTGGATTTTCACTAGGGTTTTTTTATTATTATTTTCTGGTAGTCATTTGGTTTGTTAATTGCATAACTAATATTGTAAGAAACTTCAGTTTGAGAAGGACTTTTCAGGCTTGACTAACAGTCAATCTTATCTTATTTTGACAAAGATTGGAACGTGTTGCTAAAGTCTAAGATTTACTAGTTACTGTGTGGGTTTCTAGGCAGGCATGACAAGGTGAAATAAGTGGATTGACATATTTCATTGTAACAGAGGCATTTTTCTTGGCTAAACAGCTACTACTAGTCTGACCAGTCAAATATTCAGAATGTCAACATTCACCATCAAGATATTAAGTAGATACCTGGCCACCTGTTAGCAACATGGGGTTTGACACTACAGGACTGAACAGCTGCTATTTTTTTTTTTAAAAAGCACCTTTTTTTTTTTTTTGGGGGGGGGGGGGGGTGCAATTACTTGCCTTTTTCTCTCCCATCCTCCTTTCTTTTAACACTGTTCAGGTGGGATTGTGACTGTATGTGTCCTTGAATGAAAGGATGCATGGATGGTACTGCTTTAGGTAGATGAACTTTAAATCACATATGAATTGTGCAAGTGTCATGTTTATTTTTGGATAAACACTCTATCTTGTAAGGGAAATAAAAGTAATTGAGTGTATTATGAAGGCTATGATTAAGCAGCCAGCATTTACAGGTTTCTGCATAACTTACAATAACGAGTCATATGTAGCTACAACAGCACATAAATATTGTTCCAAAGGAAATAAATTTTTTTCCTAAAACACTTGACCAATTTTATTCTCTTCTTTGAGCGCGGTCTTGTAAATAACGTTATGATGTCTCAAGCTTAGTATTTTTAAGAATGAATAATTTGATAACCTTTTGATTTGATTATTGGTGTATTCATATTGGTGTAACTCATGGACTGGTACTGAGTTAATGAATCAACAATGCTTTCAATAAATCTACCTTAACTTGCTAAATACACTGTTACGTTATTAGAACATCAGGAAAAAAGTGGGGTTTTTTCCATATTTACAGTGGGTTACAACCTTGAAAGAAAACAGCTTGGCACTATCCCTAAATGACAGTCTTTGTACCTTTTGACAATTAATTTCATAGGGAACTGGAGGTTTTGCTTTCAGGGATAGATATGTATATACCAATATGCATATTTCCATGTATGCAATTACTAGACTATGCTGTGGTCAAAGGCCATTTCTTTGGATCTTTGTAATACATGGGAGTTTTATGTAATAATCCGCAAATATCGAAAAAGGTTTGCTAAAAGCCAAAGTCTGAAGCAGTCCAGCCCCAGGAGAATGCTGTGCATTTTTGTGGAATCAGGCTAGCTTATACAAGATGGGAGTTATTAGAATTTTTTTTTTCTTTCTGTCTTTCTTTCTTTCTCTTTTTTTTTTTTTTTTAATTTTTTGTAAAACCAGTAGTTTAAAAAGATTCTGAAAAACTTGTAGCTGCAGAAAAGATTGGAAAAATCTGTATCTGCTGCTGGGATTTATTCACAAAATGTTTGGAATTCACCCAGAATTCTTCATTAATAAGTACCCTGAATTTGCTGGTGACACTATTCCTTTCTCATGTTGCCTCTTTCACTCTATATTCTCATTCTGTTTTCATTGATTTTCTTTATTTTGTTCAGAGTTTGGTTTGTTCCTACTGTGTTTTAGTCAGTATTCCTCAGTACAACTTCTTACTGCATAAAGAGCTGACAGAAACAAGCTGAAAGGCCAGCCAGTTTCCATTCTACAACCTCATGCCAACTCAGGTATTTTACCTTTAAATTCCTTCTCTCCATCCCCCCTCTACCCCTGCATTGCTCCTAGGAGCAGAAATATGTATTTTTCTGTACAGCCTGGAAGCAGTGAGTTTTCCAGATGACTCTTATGTCAGAAGTAGGGTCTCCAGGACAGAGCTGGCTGAAAAGTTTTCTTCCTTGCTTTTATCCTTATCAGTCACAGTACTTCAAAAGACACAGCGGTTTAGAAAGAGAGAGTTATCGTGCAATGGTCACCTCAGTACCTTGGATTAGTTCAGTCCCTGATCCTGAAGACCTTGAATTTAAGCTGTGGTGTGACAGAGGAACATTCAAACCTTCAATGAGACAGGGATACGTTCACTTCAAAACAATGTTGTTTTCTTAGTGCATTGAGGTTTTGTTGTGGTTTTAAGATGGAGTGAATCTCAAACACAGAATTAGCCACAGGTGATTTTAGTCATTACTTTCTCTAATTTACTTACCAGAATGATGCATCCTTGATGCCAAATGGCTTAACACTTAGAGGTTAGATCTGCCTACAGAAGGAAATGGCAGTAATTATAGTTCCCTGATACCAGATAGAGTCACTCCATATCACTCATTTTCACTGTTCTCCTTTCCCTAAAATGTGGAAGTCGGCCCTAAAGGTAATATAGTAAAGCAATTAGAAAAAAGCCCTAAATTTGCTTTCCAGGTATGTCTCCCTCCCCAGTAAGCTTCTCAAGGCATGGATTTCTGTTCATGCCCCAACAAATAAGAGTGTCTCCAGGTCCCTGGAAAGGACAAACCATCCCATACTATTTCAGCTAGAATAAAAGTTTCTCAGATGAAAAATGCTTTAAAACATTATAGTTCTCTAATCCCTTTCTGGCTGTGACCCAACAGCTGAACTAATCTAGCTGTACCTCTGTTTACTCCATGCCAATTCTCTGTTTTTTCCTCCTTCAAGAAGAAATAATATGTATGTGCATTTTTGTGTGTGTGTGCATAACACACACATGTTCATATTTCTCCCTTCTTTAATGCTATTGATAGTTCAATGCTCTAGATCTTTTTTCCAATGAGCTGCATGCTAACATCTTCCATGCTTATCAAAACATCTCATGGTAACCTGCGGTCATGCATTTCTGCTCCCCTTTACTGTCACCAGTCCCTGCTATTTCAACAAGTATCTGCTACAAGACATTTCCAAACATAGTCGGAGCCTGTGGGTCAAGCTATGTGGGAGGTACAATGAACCAAAACAAATGAAGAAAATGTTCCAAATGTCAGCAATAGAGTCACTGGTTTAGAGTTCTAATTTTGTACAAGAGGTGGACAATAACATTTCAGGTTTCTCTTTATTGACCAAAACTATCAGGGAAAAAAAAACTCCAAGGCTTAAAAATAGGAAAACAATGGCAATTTTCTTGTGCCATAGTGCCAGTAGTATGCGCAGAAATTTCCATAACACTAAGACACAACCCCTAACCGAAGTAACTTCAAGGTTGCATAACACAAACTATAAATTGGATGGCTTACAGATATTTCTAGGATATAAGATGATAAAGCAGGTGAGGCTTCTTGCTCTGGCCCCAGATTGATGAGCTTTGATGCAAATGATTAAGTAATCATTCAGGCGGGTGCATCAAGGGTGGTTGGAAATGAATATCCCCCGTGTCACTCACCTGTATGCCCTTGGCTAGAGAGGCCAGAGTGCTTTGATTACACTCACTCTGCACATCACCTTGGCTCAGGCAGTATTTTGTCATTTCAGAGGTATTATCTGGGCAAGCATTATGTGTTTGCACAAGAATAAATATCCCCCTTATAGAGTGAATTTAAGGTATAGAGAAGATGTGGGTTATGCTGTCAGTGTGGGCTTTGTTTTTTCTCCTTCTTATTAAAAGATATGTGCTATTGTGTTGCAAACTTCATCTCAGAGGAACAGGATTTATTTGTAAAGTATGTTAAACACTGTGTTATTCTCATTGCAATGTACCTGATCCACGGCCTGGGCTGATTAATATCAATGCACAAGGTCTAAAACCTCATATGGAATATGTGTTCCTGGAAAGTACATGAAGCATGAGATGCTTCACCCTTCATACTGGGGGTCTCTTTCCATGGCCTAGAGTAGCCTGCAGCCCCAGTGTTAGTAGGGCTGAGAATGGGGCCATGAGACAGGATTCAGGAAAGAAACACCTTTCAGGGCTGGGACCTTTCATCTGGGAGCAGGGCCTGGACATTTTCAGTTTTGAAGCTCGAAGCTGGTCGATGGCCAGAGAGATGCTAAGTTGCACCTCAGAGGTTTTTTGTGTGTAAAGTAGCCTGCAGCCCCAGTGTTAGTAGGGCTGAGAATGGGGCCATGAGACAGGTTTCAGGAAACAAACGGGTTTTGTCCCTAGAAAAGGACATTTCTTTATTGTTACAAGGTGCTCGTGGAATCCCTCAGAGTTTGTTCAGTCATGACAGGTGCCCATTACACACATCCGCAGCAGAAAATAACATTCCCAGGTACCAATCAGAACCTCATAAAAGTAAAATGTATTTAGCTACAGAGGAAACTGATATTAAACATGGAGAAAGCTAAGAGCAATATTGTTTCCCTGGTTAATGTAACACTTCCTCCCACTCCAATGTTAAGATTTGATGGAACAAAATTTCATCCTAAAAGGTGCAAAGTGAAGTCATGAAAGCACCTATCGTTATGCATCCTAATTTGAAACACAGGTCTACAACTCTTGTCAGTAACAGACTGATGAGCTCTGCCTGGCAGTGGGATCATTTGACACCTTCCTTTTTCCCATACAGCTCTGAAAGACATAGAAATGGGGATTGTGGTCAGTAAGAAAAGAGAAAATAGAAACAGTACTGCCTAATTCCCATTGCAAAACATGAACTCTGTCCCCTTCACAAGATGAATGGTTTAAAGTTTATGAGAGTCTGCATACTAAATCATGTTCTTGCTCTCTCCTTGATGCCAGGCCTTAGCAAATAGCTGACTTTGAATTTCTTGTTATTACTTCAGAAAAGTGGAGGGAAAAAATATTTAAGAGGAAGGGTAAAAGGACTTTCCCACTGATTTATCAGATGGGGTTCTCCTCTGTGCTGGGGAAGCTGCTATTTATCTCTCTATTTTTCATTTCTTTCCTTGATCACAGTCCTGACCATCTTACTTCCTGCTTCTCTTTCTCACTTAGTCTCTGGTGTTCATATTTCAGACAAAATTTGAGTTCCCAAAAATGAGGAATGCCAAGATTACACATGGCTGTGCTACTGAATCAGCTTCCACTTGCATTATTAGAAGGTGAAAGCTTATGATAAAAGATATGGGTGAATGCAAACACGGAGAGTCAACTTTATCAGACATTTAAGTCAGTCTAGTAGAAGGCCACAGACGTCCTAAATGTTTCCCCTAACTCAGTATAAAAAATTTTTCAGGCAGTCAATTCAAGTCAGTCTTTGAATATTTCTGTCTTCCTTTATTTACAATGACGGTAGGTCTTCTCAGAGTCCATCCTATTTTTTTCCCCCTCTGGAGACCAGCAACAAACTTACCCATAGATCTAGTGCTTAACACCTTCCTGACCCAAGCCTAATGTCACAGGGCCATCAGAAATTGATCCTTACATGCAGCAAAGGTCCTGCTCATTGCAAAACTCACACCAGTGAGTGAGATCTAATTGTGGATGCTCATGGCACAAGCAGCTTCCAAAAACACCCTGGTAAAATTGGAAGCTTCATTCTTTAGCAGTCTTTCTAGTTGGGTAAATGACTCCCTGCTAGCTTATCATAAGCACAATAATCCTAACTTTGATTGTGGCTACATATTAAATATACATCCTTTCCCTGTTCAGAGACCAGTATAGACCAACAAAGTATTTCTCCTCCAATGAAAAAGCAGGATAAAATGGCTATATTTCACCCATCAACAAATGCAGAGGCAGCATTCCATATAATTTTATACAGCTTAGTACTCAGCTATCTAAAGAGTTAGCTACATTATTATGGACCCGGTCTACTCTGCAGTGCCCAAAGTCTTGAGAAGTCTATAGTAGCCACCTTTGGACAGGGTTTATAAAGCATTGTCATGAGGGCAAAGTAAGACATGAAATCTCCCTTTCCCTGTGGCATTCAAAAAGGTCAGAGTCCTCCTAGTTACTTTATGCCCCTTCCCTTACCAAAGCTAGTGGCTGCTTCATTGCCTCAACAAACTACTGCCTGACTGTGGTGTTGCCAGTATCCTCCACCCAGTTACACAAGCTTATAGTCTGTATGAAGCACCAGCAATTCATCTAGGACAACGTTACTCATCCACTGCTCCTCTTAATACCGTTGCACCCTTCTTCACTGTTTGTTCAAAGTGAAATGAAGCACACACCAACTTGCTCATCTGCTAACTTGTTGAGTGACAAAGTGCTCTCAAAATCGTGTAAATTAAAACCTACTTTAAAGACAATTGCTCCTTCCAGCCATATATTTTCGGCAGAATATCCTTCCCTCACTCCTTTCAGAAACTATCTGCCCCAGTGCCATCTGGATCAGCCATAAAGGGATAAGCCAACTAGGTGCTCCAAACTAGCTAAATGATTAATGGAATATTTCAGCACCGTGTATTTGATGACAGGTCAAAAAATATTGGTAGAATATCTAGGTGTTAATCTTTGCTAACAAGCTTATCCTTACAAACCATGGGGGGCTGTATGGTAAGGTCAGTTTCTTTTGGTCCTGGTGTTTTTTTTCTTATTTTTCCACAAATGTAATGGACCACAGAGAGCAAATGGTACAGCGTTCCTGAATCTGTAAACCTGAAAGTCAAATGTAACATCAACAGTATTCTTATCTAAGATAAGAAGTATGCTGTACAGAAAATACTGCTAAATGGAAGACAGACTAATATAACTATTCATATTTCTTCTTTTTACTGAGATCTTAGTTAAGTCTTTCTTCACGATACGAAACACAAAGTATGTTAAAAAAAAATCTATATAGTTACTACCTTGAATACAGAAATAAGTATACCACACAGTATCTTAAGTCATCCATTTTGGTGTCCCATGTGGTCCTAGCATCCCACGCGTGAAATTTGAGATATCATAAAACAGAAAAACAGTCATTGTTACAAACTGTTGCAAACTATCTTTCCATGAAGTACACCAAAAAAACCCCAACCAACCAAAAAACAAATAAACAAAAAAAAAAAAACCAAAAAAACCCCCCCAAAAAAAAAAAAAAAAAACCCAAAAAAAAAAAAAAAAGGAGAAAGATAAGAAAAGAATGAGGAAAAGGAAAAGGGGGAGGAAAATGGGGGAGGAAAATGGGGCAGGAAAATGGGGGAGGAAAAAAGAAAATCACTGTACAGGATGTACCTGTATTAAGATGAATCAATTCAACAGTGAATAAGACTACTGTTCAGGGAGCTTTTGCAGAAGTTAAACTCCAATGAGATTGAAGCCAAGGCAAAACCATGAAGAAAGTGAAAGAGGAGCCTATGCAGGAGAAACAGGCTCTGCTAAATGAGGCAGCAAGTGACCCAAACTGGGGGCGGAACTGAGACTGGCCAGACAAACTGGCCAGATTGCAGCAAAGCAAAAGTGTTTGAGTGACTTGGAAAGCTTGTGGATGGTGCAGTAGGGTTAAACTTTGGAAAATACCAGGACAATTTCAGACTCTTCCGAAACTGAGACTGAAACAGACCCCAAAAATCCCAGTGTGTCATTTCTTCTCTTGTCAAATACAAATGCAGCCCAGTGCTTCCCTGCAAGAATTGATTACTCACAGGCCAGTCAGCAGGTGTGAAAGGAACAGACCTGCTCTCTGAGGGAAAAATGTCTGGGAAATTTTAGCTTCTGAACTCTAAGAGCTATCTACTGAGATTGTGTAAACTGTGGCTCTGCAAAGACTTGTAAAAAGATCAATGATGGGTGGATTTTTCATAAGTAAATTTCAAAACACATTCTTGACATAAGGGCCATCATTCTTCCAAATCTCAAATCACTCATCCAGAGCAAACCATGCTAGAACTTTTCTAAGAGATGATCAACATAATTTCAAAAGCTGAAAACATTTTTTCTTAACATAATTCTTGGAAATTGCTGGCCATTTTTGGCAGAAATAAAAAAAAAANGACCTTTTTTGCAAAAAAAAAAAAAAAAAAAAAAAAAAAAAAAAAAAAAAAAAAAAAAGAACATTCCAGCTGAAGCAGAAATACAGCATGGAAAATTTCAGCCCAAGTGGTCAAACTTTGGCAAAGTCATTATGAAACAGCCACCAGCTATTTATGAGAAAGTGTCAGACAACCTTAATAATAGGTGCTGTTATCAGCTGGGCTATAATACACATATCTGTTTGCACATATACTGCTATAGCTAACTGTTGAAGACATTTCCATCTATAAAAGGATTTACTCTTCCCACAGCTAGATCTTAAGTGAGTGCATGATGGTCTATAGTGCTAGGAAAGTTTTTATTGGCAAGTATGAGATATGACTGCATTACCTACATGTGGCAAAGCCATGACTGATTTAAAAACATCATGCCAAGACAGACTCTAAGCCAGAAAACACCACTGTGTGTTTTGTCTCTGTCACATATTTTAGAAATGGTTTAGACAGTTCAATTTATTTTGTTTTTTTATAGATACCCTATTTTGTGCCTTTCATTCTCATAACTTCTTTAAATGAAGGGAAGGTAACTTTGATCCTTAAACACATGAATATCAAACAAAATTTACATTTTTATTTGAATGAAAATATGCCAATTTTAAGATCTGACTTCTGTGACTTACTAGAGCCCAGAATAAACATTACGTGTGAACTCGGTGGGATGCTAAAGTCTGTAGCTATGGTGATCCTTCAGCCTCCTATCTATTTAAAAACACCACTTCCGTCTGATGCACTGGCAAAGGAAAATGAAAGGTTATATGTTTGAAGCAAGGAAATGAGAGAATTCTGTAGCTATGTATTATGTGATCATAAGGGCAAAATATCCTTGGATATCCTCATCTGGATGGTAGGAGGAAATAATTGGCTATGAATAAGTTGGTGAGGGAGCTGAGCAGCACACAGCAACAGTCTTACTGCTCTTTACTTTTATTACCTATGAGAAGTTGCAGTGCAATTAGACCCTATCATATCAAACTGTGAAGACTGTTTCGACTTCTGTCTGAGGAAAAAAAATAAGCTCTCTGAAGACTTCAACTCACATCTCACCCAATCTGACTAAGCAATACCGGAGAAGTCCACTGGAATTGACAAGAGGTGATCACACAGGCATATTGGTCTCTTGCACAGGCAAATTAATGAGCTGCACTCAGAAGCAGAGATTTTTTTGTTTAAATGTATCTTCATTAATTAACAAGAGGTTTTAAAAAAATTAAGAGAAAAAGATTATTGTTCCAATGTTGTCAGCTAGCTACAGTGAGATTTTTCCATTTTAGGTACTGTATTTAGATTTCAAATGCAATTAGCCTGCCAAAATGTTTATCTAAACATCTTAATTAGAGTAAAAACATTCAGATAATCAGAATGTCCTGTCCGTGACTCTGAAATTACTTTTCTTCTCCCCTCTTGCCATATTCTAATCTCCAAGGTAATTCACACTCCAACGTCCTTCTTGGCTTTTATATTTTTTCTCTACACACCCATTGCAGGCTTTTAAACACAGCTGTATACAAAAAACTTGGTCTTCACTGTCTAGTTCAACTTAATTGAAGTTGTTCTTGGAAAAAAGCATTTTCTTCCAAGATATTTTCTGTGTCTTATGATGCTTTAATTTATTTTTTATCTATTTTATTTATTATTGTGATTTGCTTTCTTGAGCATTGCCTTGAGCGCCTTGGAGGGGTTGGAAGTTGGTGGCTATGTAAATAAACTTATTATTGTTCCAGATGTTTGTTTCATTTGAGGGCCAAATTCTGCTCACAATTAGACTAGGGAAATCCTGTTGTCTTCAGTGTGATTGCCACAGAAAAAGGAAAGCAGGCACTGGCCCTCAGTCTCTTTTTTAGTAATTTTTTGTTTATCTCACAGCTGTACCACTTGTTATATAAGACAGCCCTTTAATTTGTAGGCAGTCTCTTAAATATTCTTTTAGTGGAAGGAATTATCTACCTCTTCTCGAGACCCTATGCTACCTCTGTACAGATGTCCTGTTAATCTTTCCCATTATAGATATTTAGCAATACTCGAGTTCCTACGTCAGGCACCCCAACTCTATGTGCTGTACCGACAGAGAGGAAGAAGACTGAAGACTGCTCCAAATCTAAAGCACGGGTAACAAAGATAAACAGAGAATGCTAGAGGGGGTGAAGTAATGCTAAGAGGCTTACCGTAGCCCATTTTGGAAAACTCTTTACAAGTTAAACCTTTACCAGTTCTTCACTTCTTTCACACAGTATCTGTATTAAAAGTATTTCCATTCATTATCTTATTCTGTGGTTTCTGTTTTCATTTAAATTATTTTAAATGCAGTTCTTTAAAGTACTTTCTTCCTTAAATAAGACCCTTAAACTTTGAGTTCCCAGCTCAGGTGTTGGACCAATGCCATCCATGCAGTTCTTCTTACGGGGCGGGAGGGGGGTGGGGGGTGGCAAATCCTGAGAACATTTACCAAGCAGACAAATGTACAGCTCACTACGAAGTTTTAAAAACTACAGAGCCCACAGCATGAGTTATATCCATTTGGATCTCTTTAGTGCAGCAACCTTGACTTTATACCTCTATAGTAACTGGAAAGATGTTATTTCTATCTAAATAATAGTACTGGATATTCCCATCCAAAAATACATGTTGTAAAGTGGAAAGTGCCTGTCATACAAAACTCCTGCCAAGAGGCAAATACTTAAAAAAGATGGGAAACAAAATTCCTGATTTCTTGCATAGTGTATAAAATGATTTTGTACTAAACTAAAACCAACAACAATACTTGCCACCATTCATAGTATAGTTTATGAAAAAGTATTTTGCTGTCATCAACAGTTATGTGAAAATTATAAAAATAATTCTAGCACCAGCTTTAAAATAGGTTCAGCAAACTATTTTGATCCTTTTCGGAAGGACTCCACTATATCCACAAACAGCTTTTGCTCTGTTTTTGTCCAAATGTTGTATTAAGTGGGAAAAGAGCAGTCCTCCCAACAGACTTTTGGTAAAAACAGACTTTTGGTTTGCCACAGACTTTGTGAATGCTGAATGTTTTCCAGCATCCAAAAAGTGATTATACAAAATTAGGAAGAAAATACCTACAAGAGTGGTTAAAAACAGTGACACCATATCCGCTTCAATCAGTCTCCATGGCCAAGATTTTCAGGAGCTGGGAGGTTATTCTAAGTGAGTATATTTTTATAAGTTGGTCTTACGGTCTTCCATCAGCAACAGTCACAGGTGAGATGTGGGGCCAGGCAGAACTTTGGTTTGATTCAGTAAGCTATTCTGATAAATACTGCATCTTGGAAAAAAAATCAGATAAAAGGTTAAGCTAGTTTAAAATCTGAACTGGCGATACGCAAAACTTTTTGATCAAGTACGCAGCTGGAGTACCTTATGCTCCTTCCCAATCTCCCCTTCTCCCACACCTCAATTTCACTTTAACTCATAGTTTAATGTGTAATACAAAAAAAATCTTACATCTCAAAGAGATTGTCCTTCTTTTAAATGACTGATGTATTTTGCCGCCTTAGTTTATAAACCAAACTTCTGAAGCATTTAAAATGAAGTGTTTAAAACTCAGATAACTGTACTTAAGACAACAACCGGAGCTGTCAGGGAACCAGTAACAGTGCATATTAACATGTCACTCAGTAAAATGTTCTTTGAAATGAAATAGATAAAAAAATACAAGGCAAATCCTAGGAACAGGCTGTCTAGCAGAAAGCATTGGCACCTGGAGTAAATCACTGCTTTGGGGTGACATGTAAAAAGAAGATTTGCAAAACAAATGACCTGAACTGTGCCCTGAGCAGAGCCCTGACAAGTCACACCATGTTGCTGAGGAGAGCAGGGACCACCACAGTCATCGTACATCATTGAAACAACAGTGTGTCTTCATCTGTATACCACTTACCTAAGATGACTGACACTCCTGTGGTACCAGCGTCAGATATCAGTATTCAGAAATAAATCTTCAGGTAACGTAAAGGAAGGGCCCTTGCCCAGGCATGAGGGACAACAGCCACAGAGGGAGCAAATCCAAAGGAAAACAAGGGTAGGAAGGTGACTCTCAGGTACGCAGTCTTCACTGTGCCTCACACAGAAACCTGTACTGCTCTTGAAGAGGTAGAAGGAGGGAGAATAATCAGCAGCTTATACTTATGAAAACACTGGGTTTGTAGCTACACCCACCAGAACTTCAATTTCCTGTCCTCTTTAGCAGAAAAATGAGACAAACAGCAAACAGAGATATGGCAAAAGCAGTTTCACAGAAGGAACAATTAGGAGAAACCCATGGCAAGAATGTGTTTATTTAGTGTGTCTCTTTTGGTCAGTTTACTTATGATCATTAGCACCTTTAAAAACATTTTCTAAATAAGCAAGAGATAGGAAAAAATTAAACAAGCCTTAGAAAGCAACTTAGCAGCTCCAGCATGACCTACCTTTTTCAAAACTATTATCCTTTAAACAGCCCATCATTCTGCAAAAGCTTACAGAAGGAAAGTGCACATGTTTCCCATTTGAGGTTAATTAAATAAAATTAAAGCCGTTCCATGACCACCAGAACTAATGTTTGGTTACCAGTGGCTTTGTGTCTTGTGGCTGGCTGAATGCTTTACTGAACTGTAACAAGGTTGTCTAGTAGAGGGCAACTTTGACTAAAACGAGGGGGTTTGTCTGGTGTCTGATAAAGTTCAAGCTCCAGTTCACACTTTTCCCGTGCGTAGGTCATTCAAAGATGTCTCTCCATCTCCTCCTGGCTCATCTCGTTACTAGTCTAAACACAACTATTGCTATCAATGATTCTGCCTTTTTAATTCAGCACGTGTAAAGGGCAAGATTGCTAACAATTGCGAATTACCCCACACATAAAAATTAATGGTTGCAAGCCACATTGTTCTCAGGTCCAGCCACTTACTGAAAATTAGTTTACCTGCCTGATTCATGACAATGGAAATGGCACCCACATCCAAGCAAAACCCCTGAAGTGCTGTAGCTAGCAAACATTGCAACTACTAAAAGCCCTCTCCTTTTTGTGCATATATTGCACATTATAGGTAGAAAAGCAAAATGACACCAAATGACTTTGCATGGGAAAGAGACCTGGCATAATACCAGTTAGAAAATCTGCAAAATATTGCTTTGTTTAAATTGGCCTAATGCTTTTCAGACTCTGATATCTGTGACTGATGTCCCTGCCAAGAAGATTATGAAGTGGTGACTTGTTTAAGAACACTGTATCTTAATTTGCTTTAGTAAGTTTACCTTTTGAAATGTAAAACTTTCTAATATTAGAACAAGCATATAGCTAAAAAAAAGAGAATTCACAATTGTTCCTTGGGTCAGTCATTATAAAGGTTTGGATAGGCTTGGGATAGGTTCTAATGAGAAAGATAAGTCAGCCCAGGTTTATTCTTCTCCTCTCCTTGATAAGTATTCGGTCAAAAGTAAATCCCGTATTTTCCACTTGTAATCATTGTAATGCAGTTTCTCTAGCTTAATGCAAAAATTTCTGCTACCATAAATTTGAAAACATGCGTTTTTAAAATAATTTCTAATTCTTTCTTTTTTTTTTTTTATGGACTTTAAAGACCAACCTGTAATACTAATTTCTAGAGTTCAAACAAATAACAGATTTTTTTTCTGTTAATTCATTCTAACTAAGGAGGAAATATTAATCTGTATTATCAAATTGTCTGTAATTCATATGGTAATTATATTAGTGCTAATGCATTTACCTTGGCTAAAAACTCACACTTTATGTGTGTTTACCAAAACTGAAAATTCTATCCTATTTTTAACTAGAAAACTTAATATGTAAGTAAGTTCCATGCACCAACCAGTCCAGGAGTAATACAATTACATATGACTTGTGTAACTATTGAAAGTCAGTGAGTGGGAATTTTTGGATTGCTTCTAGTAATAAAGAGTTACTTTTCAAAATGTTTTATGAAGAAAAAGAGAACCAAACATGGTCACACTAACATGTTTTGACTTATACAGTGTTTTTTGTGTTTTCCCAATTAAAATTAGGATATTTTTTTTCTGTGATCAGTTACAAGAACAGATTTAATTAAATTACATAAAATACATTTTAGTGTGAGTATCTAATATTTGTGTTATTTATCCAGAAAGAAACTTTTTTGAAAAATCTTACTGAGATCTGTTAGATGTCACAGAATATAGTATCTGTGACACTAGGATTTAAAAAGCACCTGTATTCAAAAAAAGACAGCTGGTTAGCCTGCTAAATGCAATAAATTGCCATACTTGTTTAGGTCTCCTCTTCTGATAGTAAAAAGAACTAATCACCACCTTCATGAGGTCAATAATGAAATAAAAAATATTTTTAAATAACAGATATTGGGTGATCCTAGTATCCCCTGATGAGAAGCCTGCAAGTAGAATGAGGGTTGAATACAAGCAGCTGACTGGGAACAGATTTTCTCAGAAATAATTCCATAATGTAATTACTTATAATTCTGTTAAGTATGTTGCAGATAATATAATCAATGACATTAAATATATTTATGTATATAATATTTAAGAAGATTTCAGATTCTCCCTCCATGGACAAATGATCCAGCAACGTGAAATCTCATTTGCTAGATTTTGTTGGTTAAATTTTTTATTTTCTTTTAACGTTTAACAATTTCATGCCATAGTTTTATTAAAGAGCATCTTTCCTAAAGGGGTGAAAAGACGCTTGAATCCCCGGCTGAAGAACTGCATCCATAGCGTGCAGTGCTCAGTAACACAGTTACTGTGGGGCTGCCGTGAGAGGTGAGGAGCTGCAGAGTGACCACAGGTCAGCACGAAACTGCAGATAACCCCGGTCTGGACAGCAGCGTACAACTCTGGGAACCATCAGAATCAGAGAAGCCATACTGCTATAAAACATAACTGATAGACTGTAAAGCAGCCTTGGTAAGTACTAAACCTCTCCGAGAAGGCAGGAAACAAAAGAAGAAAAAGATATAGAATGGCATGGAGGAATAGATGGCCAAAACGAGTTAATAAAGGCTGTTGTGTAAGAGAGAGCTCTCTTTGTATGACATCCGAAGTAAGCTTTTCAAAGGCCTGTACTTCTCTCACATGCACTGGTAACGAATAGGATATGCTCTTCAGCTTTTTAATATGTCTTCCAAAATTTTGGAATTTAATTCAGCCAGATTTTTTCTGAAATCTTCCTAGTTATATGACAAGGATCTTATAGTGAAAGCGAGATATTTAAAAATATTGGTCTTTTCCAAAAAGTATGCCTCCAGCAATGGGATTGGCCCATAAGAGATAAATGGGATACTCACTAGTAAACATGCATATGTTTCATTTAATCTAACAATATGCAGAGAAACCACTATTTTCCAAGCTATCTTGAGAATTTAAGTTTTCACTACAATTACCACTAGGCCCTATTTACAGAGTGAGAAAGAGATTATTATTTTGGCTTGTCTGATATTAAACCGGTATGGTTAAAATATGACTTGAAGAGAAATTTGGCTTTTTTCTTATTTCTGACATCATAAGCCTCTAATTCAGCAAATTCCATAAGCATGTACTTACTTTGAAGTATATCAGTAGTCCCACTATTCATGGGCTTAAAATTAAAGATGTATTTAAATTCTATTTTGGCTGAGACTCTAAATTAAAGCTAATTCCAGTTAAGCGATTGAAGTTACACTGAGCTAATAAGTTCAGAGACAGACTCTTGTTTAAGCTTCCTGAGCCTTGTTGAACTGAGACTCTGATGTGTCTTGGTATTAGATTCAAAGCCGTCATAGAAAATCTAACTTAATTTTGCTCCTAGCTTCTGGTTCAAAGGCAGCATTCTTTTGTCTTTTCTAAATACTGCAAAATCATGCAGACTTCTTTTAATCAAATTAAAATATGACAGTGCCATGTAAAAGGCGCTTTCTCAGAATTACTCCTGTCATCAAACACTAACATTACAACACTAGTATTGCACTCAATGTAATACAGAGAAATGCGAGTCCTGAAGGGCCAAATTCTATTTGCAATCACATTTAACATGGGGCCTGAAGGAAAGGTAATGTACTGGGATTCCACAAAACAGCTGGGTAAAAGAACATTTGGGTTTTATTTTGTCACAGTTTGGTATTTTATACAACTGCAAATTTTCATTCCTGCTGCTGAACACAGATTGTTCAGGCTTTTCTAACATTGTTATTCAAAGTAACTTATACCTAAAGTTTATCTCTAAAGAAATATACTATAGGAAGATATAATTTTAGTTAGACAACTAGATTTTGATACATGTGAACAACCGTGGCAGCCTAATTACATATCTACACACACAAATCCCTAGATTCAAGATGAAAAAATAGTAAACAGTACATGTAAGTGAACAGTGTTGTGCAGAGACCACCCACCCAAATTCCTCAAAACATAGCCTCAGAAGAAAAATGAAGGAAAAGGCTTTCAATCTGTCTTTCCCAAGTTAAGAGTTCTGTTTCCCCAGCTGAAGACATAACAGCCAAAAAAAGCAATTCACAGTGTCTTGTTTTAGCTGTTTGTCAGGGAATTCCGTGTTTGCCTTACAACAGTTGATAATATTCACAATATTCAAGTATCCTGTTTCAACTCTGGAAAAAAGCAGTAATGAAAAATCATTTGGTCTGAAGGATTAATCCAAGATGTTGACTGGTTTAAACAATACCTCAGAGGTCTTAAAAATCTTTGATGTTTTTCCTCAAGTATCTGTCAGTCTACTCAACTCCAGCAATTCAACGGTCAGAACTTAAATATTTTCATCTCAGACCAGGATGAAAGGTGAAATACCAAATTTCTAGCAAGCAGAACTTTTCAGAAAGTTTATTGATTCAGAAATTTCTCAATTATTTTCTTGTTATTTGAGAGTTCTAACAGTTTCATGATTAAGTCTTTGAAGTGACCTGACATATTTAGTCAGTTCAACACTGAACAAATGTCTGGTTTATGATAAATCTCATAAAAAACAATCCAGGATCAAGATTCCATCATGTTAGGTATTGAACCAATAAGTGAAGGTAATAACATCTTCCCAGCAGGACTTACAGTCAGTATTAAACAGCTAAGTAAAACACACACATAGAAGGAAAATGGGGGGCTTGTCACTTTAGAACCCTCTCTTACATTGCCACTTTTACAGTGCAAATCTTGTAGTTAATGAGTGTTCACTAGCAGAAAGTACACTCATACACTCACTCTTTGAGAAAAAAAAATCTATATAAGTAACTCTTAAAATAATATACAAATCACAGTCATCTCAAGAATACTGTAAAACAAAAAACAAAACAAAACAAAACAAAAAACCTCACAAAAATGTCATGAAAATGAACCAAACCATGTTCATTGATCTCTTTGGTCTGCCAGTAATAAGAGTTTTTCTCCCCTCCACATCTAGCTCCACCTTTAAGCTACTCATCCCATTCATACAAGCAGCATCTGGTCCATCAGCATGATTTAATATTTTCTGCTCCTCCATGTTTCCTCTGGCTGCTGGAGGTACTACACGTTGTTCCTTAAACACCAGCAGTGCAATCTGTATGATCAGCTACAACCAGTGTAGATGCTATGATAACAACAGGCTTCTGAGTTTTGTAATGTATTTCTATATAATATTTTCTCTGTAATATTATTTTCACTGTAGATATTAGGGAAAAAAAGCTAAGAAAATCAAGTAGAATTTTTTCCCTCTGCTTGGCAGAAGCTTTTATTAAAAAAAAAAAAAAAAAGTAGAAGCACATGACTGAATGAGAACATATTCCTGATCACATCAACTCCAACTGTAAGTACTCCACAGGTACTTTAGCCAGTCCTGGACACTGTATTCATAAGGGGCACTGTACTCATACACATTTTCTTGGGGCATCAATGAATCATTTGAAACTGTAAACTGTACCTGCCAGGCTTATTGGGCTAACCTTCCAACGCTTCTTTATATGTAAGAATTATCCAAAGTGTGCTTACAAATTTTTAAAGCCACCATACAAAATGTTTAATCTCAAAAATATAAGTATAGTTGTTGGCTTTTCTTGCAAATGAATCATGTGAGCATTAAAAAAACAAGTATCACCAAATGTTCTCTGTCTTCCTCTCTTCTTCCCTCCTCTCCCTCTTCACTTCCTTCTCCCTTTTCTTTTTCTAACTGTGCTGTTAAAAAGAAGAATAGATGAATGAATTCATACCTTTCCCAGACAAAGAAGGAAAAAATAATATAGAGACAAAGTAAAACTGGCTGTTAAAGGAATGAGTAATCAGTCCAGGTTAATTATGGAATCTGACTAAAAGATAAAAGCTAAACAGTATAAGTCATAAAAAGCAATTATTAAAATGCATACCAATGTGAGTTATCAAAGGTACTGAATAATATTTTAATGAAGCACACAATTTTCTACCACAGTTCCTTACATTTCAGTAACAGGCTGCAGGACTTACTGCAGAAACCAGGCTAAAAGGCTCCATATGTTGCAGAAACACTGAAACTATGTAAACAGGTTACGTCAGCGGTTTCCTATCCAAAGTGAAAGGGGAAAAAACATGCTCACATAGACACACATACAACAATTGAATACCCTTGGTTGTACACTGTGACTGTACCAGATATCCTTTTCTCCTTTTTTATCAACTTGGGTTGGAAGCTAGTCATAGCAAGGACTGTCTCACAGTCAGCTACACCACCATGGAGCCCCAGTCTTATTTATTCAGACTAGATCTAGTAAAACTATCCAAGATGAGAGAAACCTGGGATGCTGTACACAGCAATCCCAATATGGCAGTTCAGCTTTGTCTGTCTATGATGTGAGGTCTATGCCAAGAGAAAAGGAGCAGATACTACATCAATCTGACAGTACATCAGAATAATATATAATCACATGAGCCTAGGGAACAAAAACTTGCTGAACAACCTCTGACTGCATCACATAACCAAATCAAGGAAAGGCAGTTGCAAAGACAGGATTGACAGAAAAAAAAAAAAGGTGAAAAATTACAGTGACAAAGCTTTAAATGCTGCCATGGATCTGGAGACTTCTCTGATTTAATGCCAGGAAGTCTGAACATGTTCCCATCCAGAGTTTGCTCAGAGCTGCAAATCTTTTAAGGCACAACTCCCTGAGGAATAAGACTTGTAAGATAACTGGTGGAATAGCAGTGAGAAAAAGAACAATATATTCTCAAGTACTGGGAATGGAATTGGCATTAACATTTGACATCCTTTTATAATGTCAAGTTTATACTTTGTTCCCTAATCTTACTAAGAATTTCATGAACAAGCTTGAGACTTGAGTGAAGAATGGTTTTATTTGATCTGTTGACTGTTGTGTAAGACTAAGATAAACAACGAACTATTCAGTTTCTCCTATTCCTCTTTCAACTTTTCCATGTCTGCCCTTTGTGATGCCTGTATACTTTGCACTATAAAACAACAAATTCAAGAAAGGTTACTGAAAAAAAACCAATAAAAATTAGAGCTGAGTTGATGTTTAGTTCCACTAATGGAATTTCAAGACTTGCAGTGAAGCCACAGGTTACCACAAGCTGAAAGACTCGAGACATGGAGGAAATGTTTACAGCTAAAATCGATGAAATGTGGTTTCCAGTATCATGTGGGGTGAAGGGTCTCGCTGTGAAACCCTCAGCTCAGGCAAGGCTGAAGGAGCCGACCTTACCACATAAACTCCGTCTGCCTCAGGAAGCTGATGGTCCTGCTCTCAACCATCTGGGATGTGGAGGAGAAAATGAGGGGGAGGAGGCTTTCCTATTCAGTTCTTGTTTCCTTGTTCTTTCCCCCTCTCTCCTTGTCTCCTTTGTAACAGTGATGTAAAACCGACAAAAGGCAGCTGAAAGCAAGCACCCCAATCAATGCTGGCATAACTCTCCCACATCTCTAGCTGGCCGATCAGAACATAGGCTGTGCTTGAGGTCCTCCACTTGTGAGTGTCTGAGTCAGCGCCTCAGACAGAAGTAGCATTTTCTGGTTTGTTTCTCTTTCCCGACCCCTTCTTTGAACATTTGTCTTCGTTTGTCCTCCAGGAGACAGGATCAGAGTGAGTAGCAACAGAAAATCTAGGAACTCCAAACCAGCTGAACTATCTTCTCTTTTTATCCCAGAAGAACTATTACTGTTTTTAATATAATCTAAGAGACAGCCAAAGAAGGGAATTTCCCTATAAAAACTCCCTGCAGCTAAAAGGGAGAGGAATAATGTTTAACTGTAAGTTTTACTCAATATTTCAAGCAATTTAGCCATTTTCCTTTTTTTCTGGGTCGGTAATCAAAGGATAGATTTGGAATGCCAGTTATTACAATGGGAGTTCGCCAGTAATAACTTGAAACGAAACCCCAGACCATGCTTCACTGTTTATGTTGTAACTGTGAATGTGGGTTATGTTAACATCTTATCTTTTGTTGGGCCCCAGACACCCTACCTTCAACACAGCACCTCATATTGCTAAGTAAAAGTAGAACTACTTTGTGCGTTATATAGTTTAATATCACTGTATAAGGACACATTCCCAACTGCTTATAGCTTGCTAAGTTTTAACCATTTGCACATTTGAAGCGTTCCCTGCTGGGTATACCTCAGAGACTCTCGCTGAGGCGAATGTCAGCTAAGGCGCTTCAGTCACTTCCAAGAACGAGATTTCCAAGAATTTTGATTAAAAAGTGCTGAGATGAGGAGTGAGGCAAGATATGATACTGAGACTGACTGGGCAAGAGCCCATGGGGCACAGATCCTGTGCAAAGAAGAATAAGCAATTACATAATTTATCATAATGCACACTCATAAGGAGTCTGAATTAAGGTGGCACAGGGAACTTGTAATTCTTGGACTTCATAATTTATAAATGCTTGACTTGCAATGTTAATATTGTTATTTTAATGCGGTGTTTTGGTTTATATTATCTTCTAAGACATTGCTGTTAAAGAAGAAACAAAGCACTTTGTTCATCGTGAAAAGGAACCATTTAGGAGGTTGGGAGTCTTTATGTAGAGTTCTCTTTTTTTTTCCGGAAAATGCCATGACCCCATACTGGTTCACTGTATTGAGAATGCATGCCTGGTTAGCAAGTTACTGAGGAGTGTAGTGGCACTTGCAAGTGACCACAGTAAGTCAATATTTCTGTCTGATCTACTCTTTCCAGAATAAGGGATCACTTACAGATACATCTTTAAATAAAAAAGAAGACGAGACTTTAGTTTTTGCACGTCTAGCAAAAATCTTGTAAAAACAATTTGTAAATGATGTCCTTACTTAAGTAAACTTCTGTCAGATCTAGGCAATTTGGCATGTCTTTTATTTATAAAATAGAACCTTGAAAATCTTCCCCCGTTTCTGTAATTACATGGTGACACAAAAAGAGGATTTCTTTTTCCAGAGTGTAGACTCTCTCATTTGTTTCATAATCTACTACACTATAGAGAACAAAAAGGGCACAATATTTTTGTGTCTAAAACCAAATGAGAACCCAGTCCCCATGAGACTTTGAACTTCTTCAATTTGCAATCATAGCAGGGGGCTTAGCACCTCAAAAGAATCAAGCATAAGAAGAAGGTCATGGCATTTTCAGGAAAAAAATGAATGCAACATCTTTATTCCCATTCTCCTAAACGGTTCATTTTCATGCTGAACAGGGTGTTTTGTTTCTTTCTGTACCAATATGCTCTATTATTAAAGACAGAGAGATGTAGGCTATTGTCTAATAAAGAAAATAAAATCTCTAAGGAAATGGTATTCAAAATGTAAATTGTCAGTGTAAGGCAGAGAGAAAAATCTAAGGCAGTATTTTATGACAGGAACAATAATGCAAATGCATTTTCCATTCAACACATGTCAGATCTGCTGACTTATATGTGCAATAATTTTCACAGCTATGACTTTGCTTTGAAAAAATCATTCTCACTGAGTGGATATGTTTAATATGCTCGTCCATAGGAGTGCATTATTCAATAACTGTCCAATAACAGGGTAGCTCAACTGCTAGGTTTTTGGCAAAGAGCAAAATTAAAAACAGCAAGTCCATCACTGATAAATACCTGACTACTTTGACCCGTTGATTCTTACTGTACCACAGATTTTGAGGGGGCTGAAGAACAATGAATTTCTTTCTGTGTATATAGCCTGGACTATTCATCTGAATTAAATAATATCTACACAAATATAGGCCCAGTGTAGCTATGCTAAGCTTCTTTGTCTATCAGGAAAGAAATTACAAAGAAGGCCCAGTGTACATATTTTCCCTTTTCCTTAATTTTATGTGTGTGTTTATCATCAGAATGCAGAAGCACTGTCCTGTTGAGTCGACAGGAGTGGTATTCCTTAAGATGTGCCTTGGTGAGGTGAACAGGAGCCTGATGTACCAGACATGTTACAGCACAGGGCCTGTTTGTCTTGACTATGTAAGTAACTGTTACTCTGTGCTATTCTTTCCTCTTCTCCTTTCTCTCTAAGCAGCCAAGGACTTTTCAGCTTCTCTTATCGGCCTGCCATCAAGAACGTGAGGGACACCCAGGAAGCTGGGAGGGGGCACAGCCAGGACAGATGACCTAAACTGGTCCAAAGGGTATTCCATACCATATGGTGTCATGCTCAGTATACAGCTGGGGCAGTTGGCTGGGAGGCAGAGTGGCTCAGGAACTAGCTGAACGTTGGTTCCGGGTGGTGACAAATTGTGCTGTGCATCACTTGTATATTCTTTTACTATTGTTGTTATTGTTGTTATTATCATTATAATTATTATTACTATTATCATCATCATCATCATCATCATCATCATCTTTCTAAAACATGAGTTTTATCTTTTTCTTTTTCATTCTCTCCCACATCCCACTGGAGAGGCAGTGAAGGAACAGCTCTCTGGTTGTTTGAGGTACCTACCAGGTTGAACCACGACAGCTAGGACTGAAGAAATCAGAGAAATGCACCCTTGCCAGTCATCAAAAAAAATTATTCCACTACACAGGCTTCATGGATGATTCTACCTCACAAGCCAAGAAGAAAAAGCATAAGACTCTCAAGAAGGCCAAGTTCAGGACCTCCTCCAGACTTCCCATGAAAGCTATGAGTTAAAGCAGTAATGGCCAAATGAACATAAGGTGATGAAAGACCAGTGAGACAAATGCAATAAACAGCTGCCAGTAACATAAGGAATTGTGAAATGAGTAAAAAGAAAACCAGAAAGAAGTAAAGCTTCTGTGGTTTCCAGAGGTCATAGTTCAGAGTGCTACTGAGAGAAGTGGTTGTTGTTTTCCTACCTTCTTAAAGACCCTGAGGCCTCACAATCACATCATCTTTCCACAAAAGCTACCTGAATAGACATAGTTTGCCCGTAAGATGGCTAAAATAGAAATATCATAAGTCTCATTCTTTTCCCAAAGCACCTTGGCTTTCACACTGCTAGGATCCTTGCTAGACACTGTACTGCCAGCTGCTCATGGAAGTTGTATTACTGCCACAATCAATACAACATTATTTCACAATACAGATGCATAGCACATCTGAATGCCACCATGCCTGTAATTCTCTTGCTACACTGAGTGCTTTTTATTATCCCATAATTACAGTGGCACAACTCTTAGCTAAAAACTATTTTGACAACAGAGTCTAGGAAATTATTATGGTATTGCATACAGACCTCTTACAGCCTTTAGTGTGCAAGCCATCTCAAAGACAGATGCTCTTATTTTCCTGCATCCGTTGCAGGCTAAAAGCTAAATTCCATAGCTCTCACCCTCAAGTACCTACAGTCATGGGAGATGCCCAGTCTATCCCACCTGCCCTCCATCTTCGACTGGAAAAGAGTATGTCTCTTCTATGGATCCCATGTCATATTGTCCAGTGGCATTTGGATGTCTAAGATACTGCAGGGAACCTCAAATATTACAAAGGTAACTGAGTCAATCCTTAATTAACTCTTAAAAACACTAGCATTGAAATATTTGTTATTTATGAGATATTTTTTCTTTCAGCCAATTTTTCCCTTAATTTTGGCCTTACTTCGGTATTCCATTGCCCCTCCCATTAGTCCTGTCTCTTCTTCAGATGGCTTTTTCCTTATCTCTAGGTCCTCCCTCCCAGTGACTGCCTACCAGGTGAAATTAATGTGGTGAAATTACTGACCCTAATCATGCAATCAACGTGTGCACCTCTCCTTAGGTACTGCTGAAATGCTGAACTAGGTTGTGAAGGCCTGTAGGAGAGTTATATGTTTATGCTTCATCACAGAGTGCAGGGCATGCAGACATGGACCCAAAGGCTGAGGCCACTCTGTCTGGTGGAGTATGGCTCAAGAGCAGACTAAAGTATAGGTTGTATTGGGTACACTGGGGATGGCTTACGGATACTGACCCAAGGCCAGTCAGACCTCTGTTGTCCTGATTATCAGGCCTTTCTGCATTTGGTAGTACTCTGGAAAGGGCCAACAAGCCAAATATCTTGCCTAACACCATTAGAATAATTTGTTCAGAAGACCTCTTCCCTTTTTGTGAATTTTTTCTTTCAAAAGTAAAAGTCTTCATTCTTTAATTTTAAAGAATTTAAAGCATTCTTACTAAACCTGTAAAGTTTTTCTAAATGATATGTATATTTTGAGGAATGATTGACTGACCTCCAGAAATACAGTGCATCTATTTGGCCAGTTACCTACCATTATTTTATACTGTTAACGTCAGTAAGTCATCCAGCAGACTGATGGAAACTAGTAGTCTTAAATATGCAGCAAAAGTAAATGGGAACAGTATCTTCAGTTGATGAAGGAAAGTAAGTTCTTTCAAAAGATGTTTTCAATGCAACATCTTAGAGCTTTCTGAATTAGCATGTATTTAGGTTTGATTACTGAGGACTGTATTTAAGAGGTGGTTTCAAGGCACTTGGCTACAAAGCTATTCCAGATGTTGTCAGTTACACAGACAGTGTATTTATTAAGCCTTTTTGTATTTTCCATTTCAGTGTGTGCTAAACTGCTGTTTTGTTTTATCCTCTTATTTTGATGTCAAAAGGGCCCAATGGCAACAAACAGAGAGAATGGAAATAAAAACAAATGATAAAGACAACCACTCATTCAAAAGGGTCTTTAAATTTATTACAGCAATTTCATCCATTCAGTCAACAAGTCATAAAACCTACTGGACCAGATCTTTAAAAAATGTGTATAGGTATAACGCCATTGCAGCTATACCAATTTATAATAGCTGATAGTCAGTCTTCTGTTTGTGTTGGCAAACTTGTGTTGTTCACTTAGATAAATCTCCATCCTCATAGTCCAGGATATATGTAGATCTCTCAGTGAACTCATTGCGTTCCACATGCAGAAAGCATGCAGGCTGTGAACGAGCAGTTGTGGAGGCATTCTAAATTAGGGTAGCCCCTCTGAAGTTGCAAAAATTGTGCAGAATATTGGATCCAATGTATCTCATTTAAATATGTCATGCATCTTCTGCAGGTGCAAGTGATTGTTCCTACAAAATCATGACTGATACTCAATGGCTGTATTTTGAAATGTGTCCTGATAAAGGCTGAACTAATAAAGATATATTAAATATGTGATAGGACCAGGGGGAATGGTCTAAAGTTGCGCCAGGGCAGGTTTAGGTTAGACATTAGGAAAAACTTCTTCACAGAAAGGGTTGTCAGGCTCTGGAATGGGCTGCCCAGGGAGGTGGTTGAGTCCCCGTCCCTGGAGGTATTTAAAAGAAGGATAGATGAGGTGCTTAAGGACATGGTTTAGTGGTGGGATGGCAAGGTTAAGGTTAGTGGTTGGACTTGATGATCTTAAAGGTCTTTTCCAAACTAGATGATTCTATGATTCTATGATTCTATGATTCTAATCACAAGAGGTACAGAGAGGGGGAAATTTGATATATTCCTTTTGTAAAAACAAAAAGGCCCAAATTTCCATGACTCAGGGAATGGTTAGTCTTTTTTAACAGCTAACAGCATCTAGTCAATACTTTTCTCTTTAAAAAAAATTATGAGGCAAAATATTATTTAACAAAAATATTAAAACTTGCAATTTAAAGATTTCATAAATGTTCATGGCACAGGTTGCAAAAGGCCAGGAAGCATTACATTAATACTGCATCCTCAAACACAGGAAATGTGTGGGAATGTGACCTTTACTGCAACACACAGACCCTTCTGTGACTAAACTAAGTTTCCTGCTCCTCATGTGCAAATTTAGGCAATGTATACACCACATTACATCATTTGCATATTTTGCATCATTTCTTCTCTGGTGGATTAGGGTTCAAACAGTAACAACCAGTTGTGGACTTTCATGTATGGGAGAGCTGACTTTCTGAAGAGATGAGGTAAAGTAACTGTAAAATTTACTCTGGTTTTAGTTTCAGAATGATTCCATTTGAACTCTTTGAGCCCAAAATTTTGGCCCAAACCAATACTTAATTTTCATATATTCTACCCTGCTTTAATCCCATACTTTACCAATGGAAACAAATTACATAGGTTTTTAGGCACTTAATTCCTACTGAAAATCTTTGTTGCTCTCCACCTCTGAATAACCATTTTTCAACTTACTTCTAAAGATAGAAAAATAGGTCAATAGTCCATAAAAAGTTTGGTACTGGAAGGTTGCTCTTGAACTTGTTCATTGTTCTAGAAAAATTGAGCATTTCCAGAATCTAAAAATAGTATAGTCAATTAAATGCCTACTGATTGTAACATAATTTTACCTCTTCTGTCCAAGAGGTTTTGTAGAGTAGTCTATTTACAGTTGACACATGAAGCAACAGGCCTCATATTTATTTTTCCCATATTCCCAGAGGATATATCGGTTTTAGGTTTTTGTCATGAATAGCAGAAGCTCACAAGCACATCGAGGGAAAAGACCAGCAAAGAGAAGCTACTGACCACAAATATGGTCTCGCCTAAAGGGGTTAACGAGCCATAGCAGCTGGGGAGAGTAAGAAATAAATGCAAATATAGAGAAAGCTAAGAGAATGTGATCACACAATAGCCACAAATAAATGTACCGTGTAAAGAAGCCTAGAGCAAAATAACATAGATTTGGAATAAACTTCAGGAGTAAGATATAGTTTCAGAGCAAAAGAAATTCTTTTTGGAGGTCATTTTGAGGTTCCTCTATGCAGTTTCATTCTGCTCCTTATTATTCTGCACTACTCTGGGGCATGAACCTGCTAAGTGTTATGTCAAATTAGTTATTTGGGAGTTAGCAGTGTCCAATACTTGGTTTCAAAATGCTCTCCACCTGACAGAGTCACATCTGTAACAGGCAAACATTTAGCACTTTGACTCTGCTCTGTTTAACCATCAAACTATGTTCTTGCAGATTTGTATCACTTTGCAGAATCTGAATTTGTGATGATTATTTGATTCTCCTGCCAGAACTCCCAGCAGCTCTTAGTTTCCTGCAGCAAAGAATCCTTGCAGCATTGCCAATACAAAGCCTTCACTAATGTGTACCTAAATATTTTTCAAAGCCCACATAAATTCTCTATGAAGACCAGAACTCATTGCATCCCTGCTGCCTTCGATGCTTCCCACCCATGTTTTTGTGACATTGGAATCATAGAAAAATATGTCTGAAAAAGAACTCAAGAAGTCATCCAGTCTATACTATTGATCTCCTCTCTCTCTTCCATGTACAACTCAGGAAATTGAAGCAAAATCATCCCCTCAGTACACGAGAGGAATCTGTTCTATAAAGACCATGAGTGCTGCAATGGGTAGCCTTTGGAAAAGGATAGGCAGAGTATCTGCCCATATTCTTTAGGGTTTGAGACAGTCTCAGGGAAGAGTTAGTCATTCACATTTGGCCTCAAGCAAGAGCCAACTGTCAAAGTGCTCCGATGCTGCAGTGAAAAAATGAATTTGCCCATGAAGTTCCAGCCCTTAGAGAAATGAGATGGACACTCTGCCCAGGAATACGGGGAATTCATATAGCTGAAGGGAAAGGTAGCCTTAACATCAGCAAATAAGTAGTTCTTAAAATTATCTCACAGAGAAAATTATTTACAGAACTCTAGAAAAGGAACCTCATGACATTTTCCTGTTCTACCAGTTCCCTCCCTTGGGTGTCTCCCCAAGGGGGAGTAATTTGGCTTAATATTCTGCAGCCAAAGGTTTTAACTGCAATCTAAATTGCCTACTGCTCTTAGCCATAAAAAGTCTTTAAAAGCCCCCTTCAAATACATGGTCCTCTCAAAACAGAACTCCTGTAAAGTCTTGTAGCTGTCTCATTACTACTTCCCAATTCTTCACAGTCAAACTCTTTAATAGTATTAGGCGTTTGTGAAAATATTTTAAAGCACACTTTTAATCATTCTAAACCATGATGTTGCTAAACTTTTCCTTCATCACTCTTCCATCAGTCTTGCTGCACTGTTGCTCTCAGTTCCTTCTGTACTTGGCCTGCATTTGCACTAAAATCAAACGCTCAGTTATCCCCACAGCCATGACATCTCACCCAGGCAATAACAACTGAAGCACAAAGACTAACTACTCCTACTATAAAATTATAAAAGATAGATGTACATTCTGAAATTAACTGGATTATGTTTTAGGGTTTTTTTGTTTGCTTTTTTTTTTTTTTTTTAAGAAAATAATAACACTTAGACTTTTAAGGGTGTTTTCCGTTTTCCCGTATAATTCCTCTGGGTACATGTTACTATAGACACAACATTATGGCTAGAGTAGCTTTTAGAGTTAAAAATGGCACATTTTCCTTTGCAACCTATGTTTTCCTTATTGGTAACACTTCTATCAACTCTTGCATTTCAAAAACTGCAAAAATGGCAAGTGAGTCTCAAGGGCAATATACTCTCTTTAATTCTCCTAATACATCAGAATGGTTAAAAAGGGAATCCCTTCACTCACCTAAGGAATATCGAGCTGTGTTTATTGCCAGTATGAATTGGAAAATAATCTCAATTGTTAACTAATTTAATGAGATAAATGGAACTTTATTACCTAACTCAAGCGAGGCTTAACAACTTGGCTATAAATAGTGAGCATTACAGTGTAGCTGGCACACTTACACTCCATGACTTCATATAAATGATTAGAGGGTCATACTAAGTTAAAGCCCAACTCTGGTGTCTCCTTTATAACTATACTGTTGCAAAATTTAACCTCACTTTGAAGTCTATCAAAATGTCTCTATTTACTCCTCATTCAGAAATGTCCCCACTGTGACAATTTTAGTGTACTGGGCGTCATAACTGAGGAGAAGTATATTTGCTGCAAACAAAGGATAGTTTTTACCCCACAGAAGGCATGGCAGATCTGTTGAAGATCTGTTGGTGTGTAAGCACCAGTTCCTCTGTTCACAGAGTCAAAAACCTGCTGACACCCCCAAAATCCCTGATGATCTGGGAGACCAGCCCATGTTTCTTCTTGAAGACATACACTCAGCTGACAGGTCATCTCCTGAAGTGTCAGTCTTGGGGGCTTTCAAGCTGTGATCTCTGTCAGTTATGGAGGAAAAACTATATAGAGGTAAGCCTGTTTTTTTCCAACTCAAGAAACCAAAATTCTGTGTCTCTTGTTATGAAGTATTTAGATGATTAACATTTTTAAGAAGAGAAAAGGTAACAGCTTGTCAACTAAATATGAGACTCAATTCTGAATGCACTGTATTCTACATCTTCTATGGGACTTTTATCACTTCAAAACATTGCTCCTTAATTACCAAAATACTTTCTTGGCAAGAATATTTAAAAGCATTTATATCCTTGCTTCTGAAGGGAAATAGGAACAAAGTCTTTTGTAAATATGAAAAAGAAAGCACAATATGGGGGCGGGTGGTGGAAATCTTTGGAAATTTCAAGTGCTTTATTCATTATTTTATTATAAGTTTTTGCCATATCCTCTCCCCTGGTTCAAACCTGGACTTGTATCAGGATTATTTCAAAGGCATTCACCAAACACAGGCATAAATATAGACCATAGCAGTGACTAAACTCAGGGCTCAGACAAAATTTCATTTGGCTGTTTCCCAAGTTAGTCAGACAAAGATATTTCAAAATACATTAGTACATAGAGACATTGTGGTCATATACAGCAGCAAATAATTACAATACCACATGGATTTCACTGTGATTCTTCCAGTTTTGTGGGTACATTTGCAACTAGTACTCAAATGCCCTTTCAAACACACTCGGTAGCCTGTGAAGAAAACAGAGCAAAACTGCAGACAAATATACAAATTTTCATTTTCTGGATTTTGCGACAGAAAAGGTTCTGGAGTTTGGTTCCATGTCAGCAACATTTACAGGATGGTTTGGTTCTATGGTACCTGAGTGATGATTAGTGAAAAGCATATTTTGGAATTACAGCTATGATCAGTCTTTAATAACAGGAAGGTTTACAAATGTTAGAATAAGGAGGTTGTGAGGTGAGAAAAAGAAATACATCTCTTCCCCAGCCAGACTGCTGACCCCAAATTACCTTAATAATAAGTGCATTGAACCAGATTGTTCCAGAGGGTTTACATCCTTAGAGTCTCTGACTCTTCTGCTTTTCATGTACAATAAATCATAGGGTGGTGTCTTACTAGCTAAAGAGAGAGAAATGCAGTTAATAGTTTCCAAACAGATGGGAAATTTTCTGGCAATCATGGGTCATAAAATCCAAGCACAGAAAGTAAAATATAATTACCATTTTGAACAGTACTATCACACCATTGATAAACGTTGAGACTCTCATACAGACTTATTTGGTTATAAACCTCATACAGTAGATCCTTGCCTTTCTTGACCTGGGGAGCCCAGAGCTGGACACAGAACTCCAGATGCGGCCTCACCAGGGCAGAGTAGGGGGGGAGGGTAACCTCCCTCGACCTGCTGGCCACACACTTCTTAATGCCCCCCTGGATACTGTTGGCCTTCTTGGCCACGAGGGCACACTGCTGGCTCATGGAGAACTTTTTGTCCATCAGGACTCCCAGGTCCTTCTCCACAGTGCTGCTTCCTGCAGGTCAGCCCCTGACCTGTACTGGTGCTTGGGGTTGTTCTTCCCTAGGTGCAGGACCCTACACTTGCCTTTGTTGAATTTCATTAGGTTCCTCTCCACCCAACTATTTTTTAAGTTCACTATGCAGTCTTTGCATAATTGATTCTACAACTCTACTAATGTGTGTTTTCACAGATATTTTTCTTCTTTAACCACACATATGTTATGTGCCTTTGCATTTCATAATGTTGATTTCACACTTCCACAACTGAGTACAGTTCTGTCCCTACCAGCATGCCAGAAAGGCAACAACAGCAACAAAAACATACAAAAATCACACCGTAAAAGAATGCGATTGCAAGCTGTTTCACTTGGAAATAGATACAAGTTTGGGATTTGTCCAGTTTTCTGTAGAATTTTAAAAGTTCATCTACTAGGAATCTTAAGTGAAATCTATAAAAAAAAAAAAAGTGCCTTCAATACATGAAGATAGAATAACTGTGATGATAAATACTGTACACAAAATTGTCCATTATGAGAGTATCACATTTCCAAGAGTTTATCATCAGAACGAAATTCTGCTGAAGGTTTTCCAGTATTTTAAATGTGAGATCCAGGTGCTTTGCTAATTTTAACCTTATTCCTGGAATTTGTAGCCCTTTGTATATTTTTTATTGAAAGACAATTGATTCCAGTTCTTCTTTTTCTGAAAGAAATATATTTTCTTTCCTGTTCTTTCATCTTAAATTCATTCATGGAACTCTCGTATAAAATCCTATTTCCAGTGTAACATCAGTAATCCCAATCGGTATCCCTAAATTTGTAAGATGAATGACCTCAGGGCACGGGTCTGAGTACAAGTACACAATTGTCCATACTGCATCGCTGTTAGCATTAAGTCCAGCCCATTAACACAGTTTTGGATTGTGCCAAAAGGAACGGTAGTCTCCCAACCAAGGCTCGAGTGTGGTTTGTGGAATAGTACGAACTGAGGACCAGTTCCAGCAGGCAGCAGGGGTGAGGCCATTTTGCTCTGTGGAGGAAGAGTGCATAGTTGTCTGATGCCAGCCTTGTCCTGCCTTTTGTGCTCAGAGGCAGAGAATGGGTCTTTCCTCATTTTGTTTACCAGAATAAAGGAAGAAAGTGAATGATCTGAGTTTCTAAACATAAGCGAGCATAGTCATTGCTGCAGTGGGCACTGGCACTGTACTCATCTTCTGGGAAGTTTGCACAGGCTGAAGAGAAGCCTGCAATGTCTGAAGAGGCAAATCTCCATGGACAAACCTTAAATGCCACCAGCATGAAGGCAGTTTCAGACGCCATAGCCAAAACTAAATATGCCAAAGCCACACACCACTTATGCACTTATATAAGCCACCTCCTGTGAAACGTGATTTTCATCCTTGTGGCTAGCTATCGATTTGGTCCAACGCAGTTGGTCCATATGCTGAATAGTGCCAGATCCCACCAGTGCTACATCAGTGGGGGTACACAACCCCACACTGCTGTGCTTGCCTGGTTGAGACATCACCAGGGATGGCTCAGCCCGTGGGAGGGAGCTCTCGCTTTGGAAGGGCTCTAGAGTTTCACATGATGCCTACACAATGCTTCTGCTTGTAAAAAAATGCCTGAAAAGGGTCAGTTCAGGAGCAAGCTAGAGCTTGTGTTTAAAAGATGTTGTTCACACAGCCTGAAAAGCTATGTGCACTTTCCCTAATATTAGTCCTTAATCTTCTTCCAGACCATCTGAACCAGANAGAACAAAAAAAAAAAAAAAAAAAAAAAAAAAGAAAAAGAAAAAGTACTGTCTTCTAGAACTGAAACCATGAGCCTTTACACCAAGCTCTACGCATTACACAATAATTTCCAAAAGGCAGAGCAATGCCTCTAGGCTGTTGGGGAAATGCGAGCGCTCATCTGGGACAAAACTAAAGGCTTTGTTTTACAAAGGAGGGGGCAGAGAGTAGGATGGGAACAGAGCTCCCACCAAAAGTCAACGGGAGTTGAGACTTGAAGTAATTCTGAACCCTTTGAAATTCCCAGTTCAGTTCAGTACCCAAAAACACTTAATAAATCACAAGACCAGTGAGGGAAATGGAAGAAAGGGAAAACCTACCCCACATTAAACCGTAATTTCTACTAATTTCTGAGTAGGAAAATTTACTAGGATTCATTTCTCTTATGAGAAGAAAAATCCTTCTATTAAAACAAAAAGAGATCACACTTTTTTTGACATTTACTGCTTAAAAATTGGTACTTCAGTCTCCATATTGTAGTTACAGTGTCTCTGCTCCTGAAAACAAAGCAGGGAATCAGATTCTCACCGAATGCATTAGGATTAAAAGTATTCACACTAGAACAAAGGCAACATGGGAGAGAACAGCTAATTCATCTGAGGATTATATTGAACATTCATTTCCCAGTAGGGAGATAAAAATAAAACCTAAAACACTCCTTCAAGCTGGCTTGACCCATTTTACATCATTTTCAAATGCCAAGTCGAGAAGCTACAACCAGGCTTTACACTAGCTTTTGCAGCTAATGCATGGAGTCTACTCAAGAAAAATGACATTTTCAATCTCAAGAGTGATAAAACAACCTCTTCTCCAGAAAACTTCATCTAGACTTACAGATGAGCTCCCTGTATTGCCAGTCTTGTAAGAAACAAAATAGTCCCCCTAAGACAATTTGCTCCCTGAACAGCTAGCCCAGGCAAATAAAAAGAGATTTAGTAGCAGGGTAAGTTTTGATATTTCTTCTATGTGATGGACCGTTCACAGGACAGAGTCATGAGATAACAGGATATATGGGGGCAATCTTGATGATAAAGTGGATAAAAAACAGTGTCTTCTTTTGCTACTCTAAACTTACCAAGCGAACTGCTGCTGACTTTTCCCTTTCTATTCTACAGAGAGATGTTACATTACACTCAGATTCTGATCTTCTGATACAAAGCTCTTTCTCTGGCCTTTTACCCAGCCATGATCAAACTTCTTTTCCTCCTCCCTCACCCTTTTTTTTTCAGAGGCTTTCCTGTCTGACTCTAACAGCTGTTTGTCCTTTACAGGCTCTGTCTTCCCACAGCTCACAGCTGCACTAACAGACTTTTCCAGCTATCTGCCCAGTCTCGGAGTCTTTCTCTTGGCTCTCCAGCAAATCCAGAATCTCCACCTGCATGTCCGGGTTATCCCCAACACTCAGAGTGGGATCTTGCTTTAATTTTACTGGCACCATTTTTTAATAGCAACACTTACTCTGTTGTTTTTTTACTGTTTGGTTTTGTTTTTTTTTTCTTCCTTAACTTTGCTGGAACAAAGGAAAAAGCGAAGACAAATATAAGAGGAAACAAGGATGTTTTACTATCAAGCACATGATGAATAGAAGTCATAGAATCACAGAAATTAAAAGACCCACTGGCTATTTGGTCATCTTGTCTGTCCCTGCCAGTGTGGAGCTGTTCCCCACAGTACTTTTAAGGGCAATAAAGAATGTAGAATTAATAATTACTTGACCTTTTACTACGGGTCACAATGACGTTACTATATTGTTTTCCAGCCTAATTTTTTTCTGCATTCAGCTGTGTGTATATAAACACCAAACTAGCTCTATTGCTTCCCTTTTCACTGCCACCCAGAAATGTTACCTCCCTCTGTAACAACACTGATCTGTAACACCTGAACCCAGATCTTCTAGACTATGAACTCTGATCTGGACTTGATCTGTCTACCAAAAGAGAAACACAGGCTTCAAATTCTATAATCTGAGCCTTTTATAAAGAACAGGAGCAATGGTGCTAAATTAAAGGAGACCTCCTTGGCCTTCTGTTGCCTAGCTTTTCCTTCTCTTAGAACCACACAGATGGAGAACAACCATGGCTGGAACGGACTTCTGGACATGAACTGATCCAAGCTCCTGCCCGAGGCATGGTCAGGTCTAAACAGCATCAGGTTGTTCAGGGATTTGTACAGTTGAGCTCCAAGGATGTAGAGTCAATAAGCTGCTTTGACAACCCGTTCCATCATCCCAGCGCTCTCACTGGGGAAAATTATTTCTTTCTATCTAATTGCAATTTCCTGTCTAGGAGCAGCAAGAGTAGGGCTGTTCCCCGAGGAAAAGCAAACCAGAAGAGTGGGCAGAACAGGACTGGTCAATTGACAGTTTCAGACAAGGCAAGATAGCAAGTGTTTTCCAGGGTCCATCTGGGATCAATAGAAGACAAGAGTCAAATCTATCTACAGTGTAGGTCTGGAGTCCATCCTGGAGAACCAGCCAATATGCTAGGACAGCAGGAGAAAGTACTGTACCTACAGCATATCTCAGGAAAAGCCTGAGAGCCCAGACCTAACCCTGAATGAAGCTCCCAGACAGGTTGTGTGGGTGGAGGCCATTAAGGCACATTATTGCATTCACAATGCTGTCATTTCCCTTGCTGCTACTTATGTCCACTGGTTCTCTTCCTTTCACTATGAAACTCTAAGCAGAGTTTACATTCATCTTCTCTGTAAGCAATCACTCATTTGGTAGGCAAGGGCACTGATTAGTCTTCTTTTGTTAGGCAAAACACAGGTCTCTCAGCTTATCATACAGCATGCTGTCCAGACCTCAACCATTCTGATCGCCCTGCACTGGACTTTCTTCTGTATGTCAATATCTTTCGGTACTCCAGATGTGGTCTCACAAGTGACAAATAGAGTAGAAGAATCCCTCAACTTGTTGGCTATCCTTTGGCTAATACAGTCCAGTATGCACCTGTCCTTCATTGCTGCAAGGGCATATTTTGACTTAGGTTCAACTTGTCTGCCTAGACCCCTCAGACCTTTTCTGCAAATTTGCTTTCTATCCAGTCAGCATCCAGCCCTTTTCACATGAGTTTATCATATTTCAGGTGCAGGACCCTGTGCTTTCCTTTGTTAAACTTCATAAGGTTTCTATTACCACATTTATCAAGCCTTCTGAATTGCAGCCATGCCCTACAGCGTATTGGTTACAACACAGTCGTGTTGTCAGTAAAGCTGATGAAGATGCATTTCATTCCACCACCCAGACATTAATGAAGACATTGAACAGTAACGATGCCAGTGTTGAATGCTAAAGAATGGCACTCATAACCAGTCCTCAGCTGAATTTCAAACTGCTGACCACTGCACTTTGAGCCCAGTGATCCTCTTGCCCCATAGTCCAACTATCATGTCTGTACCTCTCCATTCTGGATACACAGATGTTATGGGCTACCACGCAGAAGGCTTCAGTAAAGTCAAGGAGAAAAATATCCTCTACTCTTCTTTCATTCTCCAAGACAGTCATCAACTTATGGAAGGCAATCTTGTTGGTCAAGCATTATTTGCTCCTGCAAAATCCATGCCAGTAGTTCCCAAACACCTTCTTGTCCTTCACAGGGCTGGAATTGGCATCCAGGAGGATACAGCCTATAACCTTTCCAGGGACTGAGACTGGGCTGACAAGACCCCTCTTGCCCTTCTAAAATGTGGGCATGACATTGCCTTTTTCCAGTTATCAGGAAACTCCCACAATTCCACGACTTTTCAAAGATGATAGGTGAACTTTATTACAACAGCCAACTCCCTCCAGCACCCTCAGATGGACACCACCTGGGACCAGATACTTGGCTACGTGCAGTTTGCTTAAGTGGTTCCTCAGTTTTCATCTACCATGGGTGGTACTTCAGTCACTCAGAATGGACCTGGGGGACCCTAGTGGACTTTCACCCTGACAGCTTTTTTCAATTCAGTTTCCAGTGTCTTTTCTCATGAGACATGTTCTTCCACATAGTCTGGTTAATCACACAGATAATAACCCTTTCTGGGGACACATAGTCCTTGTGCCTGTGAAGGACGTACCATGGGCAAGATTACAGCTCTTATAATGTCATGGTTTAAGCCAGCAGGCAGCTGAAACAACCACACAGCTGTCTGCTCACTTCCTTCTCCGCTGCTGCAGTGGGATGGGGAAGACAATCAGTGGAAAAAAGTAAAACTTGTGGGTTGAAATAAAGACAGTTTAATAAGACATTAATAAGATAGAAAAAGAGATTAATAATAACAATAACAACAACGATAACAGAATATATAAACCAAGTGATGCACAGCAAAATTGCTCACCACTCGCAGACCACCAATGCCCAGTTTGTTCCCGAGCTGCCATGTAAACCCCCAGCCAGATTCTCCCAAGTTATATACTGAGCATGATGTCATACGGTATGGAATATCCCTGTGGCTGTTTTGGGTCAGCTGTCCTGGCTGTGCTCCTTCCCAGCTTCTTGTGCACCCCCAGCCTGCTCACTGGTGGGGCAGTATGAGAAGCCAAAGAGTCCTTGACTTAGTGTATACATTGCCTGGCAACAACCAAAACTTTGGTGTGTTACCAGTATTATTCTCATCTTAAATCCAAAACACAGCACTATACCTGCTACTAGGAAGAAAATTAACTGTATCCCAGCCAAAATGAAGACTTAGTATAAATTGTAAGGTTGGTTGTCCCAGACTAACCATGTCTTTACCTATTTGATTATTTTAATTTCAGCTGTTATTCTAACCTGTTGGTGGTTTCACAGGTAAATTACACAATTGTAATGGGCCTTCACTTGAAGAGAATTCTTAGGGAGCAAAAAGAAAGATGTTCTTCCCTGGTGGCTATAATTAAGACTATAATTCCCTTCAGTATCTAAAGCTGCTCAAACGTTCATGATAATTATCCTGCAGTTTCTTCGCTAAGAACTGACAAACCACTATTTCACTCAGGTAAGTATATGCATATAGTAGCATGAAAAATTGTCTGTTCAATATCCTATTTTGTGCTGTGCTCTCCATAACTACTACAAAAGCCTCTCCCAGCAGGAAAGGCTCCCAGAGTTTGTTTTTACTTGCATTCAGAAACTATTATCAGTGTCGTAGCCTCCCTACCTGACTCATTCCTGACCCAGGCACAACCATACTTCCTATGTCAGGTCCCTATCAGTATCACATATACTGAAACTTTTTATTTGTTCTTTCTTCCTCTGCTAATGCCTCTTCCATTGTTGTTGGCACATAGCAGAAAAACTTTGGAGATGCCACTATACCAAAATGTGTTGCTACCATGCTGGGATATGATAAATAAAGACCTGAAGCCAATTTTTATTTTTGTGAAGGACAGATATACTCCATATTCCTTTGTAGCTCTGAGTATAAAGTAACTTTAGACTGTGTTTTCCCAGATTAACTTAAATATTAATTACTTTGGATAATACAGTGGTTGAATGGTATTTATTACACTATTATTTTCCCATTCATAAATTGTATAATGTTCAATGACATGAACATAAACACAGAAATCACGGAAATAAAACCAGTCATGATTTTTCTGGATGTAGTATAACCTAATGCATTTTTGATGCAGAAAGAGAGAAAAATGTCACTGCAGACAATCAGTATGGCACATTATGATCATATTCTTCTACTTCCTCTCTGGAACACATAAGAGCAACCTTAACCTCATTGTCACACTCAATGTCTTTATTTCTCTCCAAAGAATCTCAGGGAACTACTTGGATACAACAACAATAACAACAAGAAATCACAATTCTGAGAAATCAGAATTAAAGAGAAATGTGAGAAATTGACTCAAACACAAATTTAAAAGTCATAGAAGTACAATTTTAAGGGTGCATGTTGGAAAGGAGAAAGGCCTACATAACATTCAGGGAAGTTTCATTCTGGAGACTACTGGTATAGTGAAAGTATAATGTCTGAAAAGTAGCTTTTATAAACTTTGAGGCTTTCCCCAAAGAACAATGTGAATCTACACTGAGATCAGTGCAAGAACTGTCATCCCACTAAGCTACATGAACTTCATAAAGCTTAGTATTGTATGCTAGATCTGGTAAATGTTGCCTTTGTGACATTACTTTTGAAAAACAATTTCTGCCAGCAGAAATAGATGTATTTGCTAACACACAAACAAACAAACAAAAAATCCCCAACCTTTTACAAATCTGAATTATTTAATAGGCAAATACCTCTTGAGACCTTCTGGTGCTTGGCATTTTTACTCAGGACTTGCTGAGACATCATCTTTAGTGACAGTTTTGTCTGTACAAACTGAATAGAAATTTAACCTGGACTTCAAAATTGGGCCCTGCTGTTTTACTTTTTGCCGATCCATTGGAAACATGACGTTTTTCCACTGGTTTTGCCAGCAGTGGGAATTCTATTTCATGCTCAAGCAGTGGAAAACTCTTCCTGTCCCTTTTAGGTACGGTGGGCCTCAAAATTGTAAGAAGTAAATCAAAAATACTTATTTTAAAAGGCAAGGAGCTCAAAACTTTTCATTGATTGTCCAGGAGCATTTTATTATAGCTACTTACAATGTTCCTATGAAAGGTGCTTAATATGTATTTTTGCCTTGCCAAGACTTCTTTTTTTCACATAGTTCATTAAAAAAGAGCCATCTAGCAGAGTTTTTTATGATCACATTTATCTGGTAAAAAAGGCTGAATAAATGGTTTGTTAATAATGCTGAATCAAAACACCCACTTTAAAAAAAAAAAAAAAAAAAAAGAAAAAAAAAAGATGTTGATGCCAGACCTAAATTCATTAGTGCTTCCAAACCATAGCCTTAAAGTTTTTAAAGATGTTATTTGTTTGGTAATTTTTTCCACATGTTTGCTCTCTTCCATGTCAAAAAATGTCACCCCATCCCCATACACATTCTTTTTGTCCTGCTTCTAGTTGCTAAAATGCACTCTGTAGTATAGCTTCTTTTCATAGCTACTGAGAGTTGAGTAGATCCATTTTATACAGTTTTGTAAAAATAGCAAAACATCCCAGACAGGGTCTTCAGATGGTTCTAATCAGCATCACTCTAAAGAGTTCAAGAAACTGTACTAATACAGACCAGCTGAGGATCTGGCCCCCTTTATGTTAGAAGAGAATGAAACCAATTTTTCTTGGTCTTTCTTTGGCTCTTTAATATGTGAAAAAAAGGATGATATTCACTCTGTGTGAAATTCATCCCCCTCAAAAGCAGCTCATGCCAGCCTGTGCACCAATGAAGTATGTCCTAAGGAATTTAGATCCTTGTAGGCAAAGCTTGCTTTATTCTATATCCTAGTGAATCCCTTCACAAGTGTGAAAAGCTGATCCCAAAAAGAAAAGCCAAAATTCCTGTGAGTTTTCATGGGGAGTTACAAAAACGTCAGTGGTGCCACTGACCTTTCCAAATTCATTCTCCAGCCCCATACTAGTAAATACAGTCGACTGGAAGAAGGTTCCTCTTGCCAACTGAATGTAAAGCCATAGCAGGATACATCAGAAGGTTTGTGTTTTGGGCAGGCAGCTGCAAGCTTTGTCGTTCCTTGGAGCAGGTCATCAGCCATGTGATGGCAGTAGTGTGTCCATGGACCTAAGCTCCACTGTGAGGCACAGTGTATTCAACATTACATTAATGGGAGTCACCTTTTCTGGATCAGAACTAGTTCATGTCCCACCACTTTGGAGTGCAGACAGAATAAAATTTCATTTGCCCACAAAATAGAAAGACACATACCCAGTTATCCATGATCCTACTGTGTTTTTATGGAACAGGGATGTAAAGTCCCAGTCCAATAAAACATGCAAGCCCTAGACTAATTTTCAGAATATGAGCAGTCAGTGACACTGTATACCTACTTTCAGTGAAGTACATAATTAAGTACTTTGCTGCAACAGGGTATCAAATCCTCAAATATTGGTCAAGTTTCAGACTGTCATGGCCACCGCATTCGGCCCATATAAAATTCTATTGTGATTCCTTTTTCACTTCCTCTGAATCTGTGGTGAGTTGACCCTGGGTGGAGGCCAGGTGCCCACCAAAGCTGCTCTGTCACTGCCCTCCTCAGCTGCTCAGGGGAGAGAAAATATAACAAAAGGCTCATGGGTAGAGATAAGGACAAGGAGAGATCATTCACCTATTACTGTCATGGGCAAAACAGACTCAACTTAGAAAAATATTAATCTAATTTATTACCAGGCAAAATAGAGTGGAGTAATAAGAAATAAAACCAAATCTTAAAACACCTCCTCCCACCCCTCCTTTCTTCCTGGGCTCATCTTCACTCCTGAATTTTCTACTCACTCCCCCCCAGCAGCACAAGGGGACGGGGAGCAGGGGCTACAGTCAGTTCACCACATGTTGCCTCTGCTGCTTCTTCCTCCTCAGGGGAGGGACTCCTCACACTATTCCTCTGCTCCAGCATGGGGTCCCTCCCACCGGAGACAGTCCTCTGCAAACTTCTCCAACATGAGTCCTTCCCTTCTTCTTCATGAACTGCTCCAACATAGGTCCCTTCTGTGGGGGCAGTCTTTCAGGAGCAGACTGCTCCAGCATGGGTCCTCCACAGGGTCACAAGTCCTGCCAACAAACCTGCTCTGGCACAGCTCCTCTCTCCACAGGTCCTGCCAGGAGCTTGCTCCAGTGCAGGCTTCCCACAGGGTCACAGCCTCCTTCAGGTGCCTCCACCTGCTCCAGCATGGGGTCCTCCATGGGCTGCATGTGGAATCTCTGTACACCCATCGTCCTCCATGGGCTGCAAGGGGACAGCCTGCCTTACCATGGTCTTCACCATGGGCTGCAGGAGAATCTCTGCTCTGGCACCTGGAGCACCTCCTGCCTCTTCTTCTTCACTGACCTTGATGTCTGCAAAATTTCTTACATCTTCTTACTCCTCTCTCTGGCTGAAAAAGCTGCCACTAGATTTTTTTTTTTTTTTCCTTCTTAAATGTGTTGTTACAGAGCACTTACCACTGTCAGTGATGGGCTCAGCCTTGGCCAGAGGCAGGTTTGCCTCGGAGCCGGCTGGCATTGGCTCTATCAGACACAGGGGAAGCTTCTGGCAGCTTCTCACAGAAGCCACCCTTGTAGCCCCCTGGCTACCAAAACCTGGCCACACAAACCCAATACAGAATCAGTAATGCATTACATGATTGGGGCAGAGCAATTCTGCACAGCTGACTCTATTCTGGTAATTATAAAAGAATCTCTACACATCTCAGCTGGAAAGCTTTGCATGTATACATTGCTATATTCAACTAGTAACATAACATACTGAGCATATGTGCAAGGAAAGGGAAAGGACAAGTGGGTCTCCCAGATGGTAGAACAATTTTTGTTTCTTTTTAAAGAAATCAAAGAAGAGCTGCCAAGTTCTAGCCACAGAGGTGAAGTAGATTTGTTCAACGATGGAAAAAAAATTATATTCGACTGCTGAAATTGCAGTGGCTGCTTTCTCTGTCTTTTCCTGCCCATCCCTCCCTGTCCGCAACTGCTTTCTGACTTCAAACAATAGAAGAGTCTCTCTGTTGATGTAGTTCTTCTCTTCTGATTCCTCAGTACCAAAAGAGAGAACCTGTACTTATTGCCACAATCCTGATAAGATCATTTGTGTTCTTTCTTTAGCAGACTATTTCACACAGTACTGATGACCAGTGTGAATGAAAGACACTTATTAACAAGTAATGCCTTTACGCCACACTACAAGGATGCTGTACATGGGCAAGGCGGCCATACGTTGAACATGGACTCCTGATCCATTGTTCTTTGCTCATCTCTACCCTGTCATTAGTGTATCTTTTCTCCATTATTGTTTCTTTTTCAAATTCCCTATCCCTGCTGCTCCATGATTAGCTGGGCTAATCATATCTTCCAGTGAAAATGAACAGGGCATTAGTAAGATTCCTTGTCAGCAGCAGTGCTTGCAGTCCATCTCCACCTGCTTTGATTTACTGGTGACAATTTCTGCGTGAGTTGGTCGAGCAGGTTTTGGTACTTAGGAAAATTCAGACTCTGTAGAGGAAGGAATTAGGAAACAAAGGATGAAGAATGGAGAAGGTGAGCAGAAGATGATTTTAAAAAGGAGATAGAAGAAAAGCATGAGGAGGTTAGGAGGGATGGTAGCAATGAATAAGGAGGGGAGTATGCTGAAAGGAAACTGCAAAGAACTATCTACCAGACTCAGTGTTTTTCAGAATGAGTCAGTCATGCTCACCATCAGCATAGAAGAGTACCACAGGGATGGGAGAGATGTGGAGAGGCCAAAGGGTTCTTCAGGATTGATGCAGTATATTTGAAAAACTGGGAAAAGCATGATGCAACATCTTTGAAGAGCACTTTTTAGGGACAATCTTCATTTCAAATAGAAACTTTGACATGTCTGTTGACAGCAAGAGAAAGATGCTCACCTCTCTTTTCTGGTATGAAAACCTAGTAATGGTCTACAAATGGAAAAGATTAGGAAGACTGGTGTAACTCTGTTATTGCTGCAACAGGGACAAATTTGGCCAACACAGAACAGAGCTGGCTGTGAGTCTCACAAATCAGCCTTCCTGGTGGTAGCTGAGTACTAGTCCCAGCTGAAATAAGGGCTAAAGAGGCATATGAACAGGAAAAGAAACAAACCAAAAGTTTAACTAAACAACTTAGTACATCAGGAAAAAAAAAAAGGAAAGAGAAAGATCTTGGTTTGAGTTCAGGGTAAAAGTTCATGTGGTTCTTACTGTAACTGAGCCATTTCACACAAACCATCTGCAACTATTCTAATGGTCCCCTTATACTATGTTATTATAATATTTTCAAGTGAGTCAAAATCTGGTTTTTTTCCTTCAGGTAAATTGCACTCTTTTGGACAAAAAACTCTTAAATCTTTCCCCACCCATTCATTCCCATTTTTATAGCCAAGGGACTGGAGTCCTTGCATGGATTTTCAAGAGCTAGATTGACAAAGTAACTTAAGCAATATAATACACATCTTCACTGGTGGGAAGAATCATCAACCACAAGCTAAAAGTCTAAGCTTCTTACATAATGAGTTAGATACTTCCAGATAGTAGTGAACAGGCAGCACATGAGGGAAAATATGTCATACAGCCAGCAAGAAATGCCAGCATGCTGTGTAAATCAGGGAGAGAAAGGAAGTAAACCTATGTCTTCCAGAGCCTAGAAGGGTGTGCTAGCCACTGAGCATTGTATTAAAAAGAAAAAAAAAAAGAAAAAGAAAGAAAAAAAGGAAAAAATAAAAGAAAAAGAAAGAAAAAAAGGAAAAAAATAAAAGAAAAAGAAAGAAAAAAAAGGAAAAAATAAAAGAAAAACAAAAAAAAGGAGGCGATACTCACTGAGTCACTATCACCACCACTGCCTATTTGATGAAGAACCCAGTGGCATTTGATGTGTTCACACTGCACCCAGCTTTTTGATTTTCTCTGGCTACACAAGCAGAGAAATATCTAATCTGTGGACCCTCAAAATGTTTGACTGTGAGACAGGCACCCCACTACTGATGACACTCAAAGCTAAAGCCTTGGTGAGTACAGTTCATGAAACAAACACAAATGTGTAAGGAATGTGAATGTTGAAGACAGTGGTGCCTACAGACTTCAGCTGCCTACAGGCTAGAAACTGCTCAAGAGGAATTTGAGGATCAGGACTTTGCACTTGTGGAATCTACTGTGGGGGTTAGATGAATTAAACTCCAGATCTTTGGAGGATTTAACTCTGAGAGCTCTATCCAGACACATTCAGTCAAGTAGAAGAATGTAAATACTTTCACATCAACACCATCCATTTCCTTTGCAACTTTTTTGTTAGCTGTCTGCTTTCTCCACAGTTTCTCAGCAGATGCAACTACGCACAAAGCCATACCCTGAGGTAGAAATGCTGTCAGCTTCCACACAGAGCTTCTGCTTGTTGGCACTGACTGCACCAGAAGCTGTGCATGGAAACAGTACGTTTTCCAAAGTTGGAAACAGCTATTGCATGCAGACTATTAGCCCACAGTACCATTTCTATGCAAGTGTCCTTGGAAGAGAATTTATTTCTTTCTTTGTTGATTCATTTGGTTTTATTGCCTGGAATCAACTGGAAAGTCCCATGTCTAGTCCTGTTTAATCTGATAATTAGTAACTTAGCCAGATAGTTTGCTATAATGCAAACAATTTGTTTCTGTATAGCCCAGTCTTAAAAATAATCCAGTTCCCTAGGACTGAAAGCCTTCAGCTCCTACCAATGTAGGGTGTGAAGAATCAAGTCAAACCTCCCCTTTCTTGGAGGCACTCTTTGTTTTGACATTTTCATCTGCAAAGGTTGTGCATAGGTTCAATCAGAAGCTTTAAAGGAGCTTTTTATAATGGCATTTTGAAGGCAAGACAGTGACTCAAATGGAAAAGATTGATTGATAGGATAGCAAATGAAGCAAAGAATACCCAGTTATGGAAAAGATCCAGAAAAGAGACCCAGACTATGGAAGTATATGCAGACTCAGTATGTTAGTGTTACCACGAGTACAAGATGTTTGGCAGGATGGACCAAATCTATGGGTAGTTCTAAAACCCAGGGGATCTGATTCTCCTTTTTTGAATTACGGTTAATACTAATAAAACCAGTGAGCTACATAGGTCTAAAACTGACATGATGAAGAAAGAATCAGCCCTCAGGAGTGTAATTTAGATCTGAATTTGATGATGGAAAGGAAGCCTGTGAAGGTGACACAGGACAGAAGTGATACAATTCCTGAAGAAAAGAGCAGTCTAGCCACACCATTTTGGACATCGGACATCCTGTACTTTAAAGAACAGACATTTAAATGGGAAGAGTTAAAAAAGAAACTGAAATAGTCAAGTGCACAAGTGATTAAAGCTTCAGTAACAATTTCAGCTGAGGAATCTGGCACCTAGTCACAAGTCAGAGACTTATAATGAGCAAAATGTGGCAATTATTATTTCCTGCAAAGAAAGTGGTTTTCAGTTTGATGATACTTTTCTTTGCACAACTTTACACAACGGATGAGCAGTTGCCTTCTGATGGTGGCCCCAGCTGCAGCTCCATCACAGCAGAAGATTCACTCCTTTGTCTCTTCCTTCTCCACTTTCCTTTCATGCTTCAAGGAACTTCCCACATCCCAAGCCCATCTGCACAGGCTCTGTGGGAACTCCCGTGGCAGGCTTATACCCTGTGATCTGCTGCCCTGTGCCAGGACCAACAGAGAAAGGAAAGGCCATGGCACACAGATGCTTTTGGACTATACTACAGACCTGAGGTCCTGCCAGAAGACATGCTCAGTTCAGCTCCAACCTAATGCTGTGGCTCATTACATTTAGTCAGAAAAAGTTTGTAAAATATTCAATCTCCTCTCTCAGCATGGGTTTCCTATAGTTGCATCTCAAATGGTCTTCCAACGGAGTTTATATAAATGACCTTCTCTGAACCTGGAATAATTTTGATCTTCCTTATGTACCCCCATCTGACATACAGCCTTAACTGCTGTCACACTGGTATCTTGCTTTTTATATTATTCCATACTCTGCTTCAAGTTATTTTCGTTGAAAGGCTGCACTGCATATGTGACACCCCCAGCACGATATTGCAGACATTCCTGTATGAGACATGATATGATATCACAGGCAATTTTTAACCATGAATACCCAGATGAGTGAATTAGACCTTTCCTCTTATCCTGCCATCATTGGTACCACCAGTTTTCCTGTCCAATTAACCCATCCCTGTAATCATCTCTCACCAGAAATGTTTGTTATTTTCTGAGGGCAAGGACCAAGGAAGCGCCAGAGCTCTGACAAAATGAATGTGTAACCCTTCAACTGCCTCTATTATCATCTGCCACCAGCAACTACGTGCTGTTGTGATGTGTTTGGGGTGAATTTTTTTGATTCTGGCAGTCATCTTTCAATGAGGAAAGATGTGAAGTTCCTACTGAAGTTCAGAACACTAAACTCTGGGACCCACCACCTAAACGCAGCCCACTTGCAAGACCCATGACACAATAAGCTAATGAATCATAGGATGGTTCAGTGGGTGTTATTTAATGAAGTACATGAAATACAGAAACAGATGGAAGCAATTGTGAGAGAGACCAACAGAAAGGTCAAGCAAACGGCAAGACAATTACTAAAAATTTGGCCCTGGGAAAAAAAAGATAGAGAGTCAACACTTCTTGGACAGGATACTTTCAGGAAAGGGTGTTTGAAATTGCACTGCAAGAATCTGCCTTCTATTGTTTAACTTAAATTATGTTCCAGGATCAAGGTGGTCATGTACTTATGTCCCTGAAGACATAGAATAACAGTGAAACATGATGCAGACTAACCCTCCTCAGCCCTGAGACTATTGACTCTTCAGTGGATAAATGTATCACAGAAGTCACCTTTGCTATTGCAAGCTGGAATTAAATATTCATCTTGTCGGAAACCCTTCAAAATATTCCCACATTCAAAGAAGGGTGAGTTGAGCAGTTTTCTGAGTGACCTGTTTTCTTTCAGTGAAAATCTTTTGGCAGGAAAGAAAATCTACCACAAATCTGACTTTTCCCAAGGTATTTGGGCTTTTTTCACTCTTTTAAAACAAAAAATATTATCTATGCTTTTCAGCTACCAGAAATGAAGTTTTGGAAGGCAAAAATCTTTTTCTTAAGAAATTGAAAATGGTGAGACAAACCACACATACTTCTAAGCATAACCATTCCACTTGAAAGACAGAAAAGAAAAAATGGAGGCTGCCGCACCTATTCCTATAAGTAGAAATACAGTCAGGAATTGCTGTTTCCCACTAGCATGCTTTTCCATTCCATGTACCTATCTCTGTATTTGACAGAAAATATATTTGAATAATAAACACTACAAACAAGCCAAGTTCTTTTCTCTCCTAAGACACTGTAAATCAGGAATTAGTTAATTCAATTTATTACATATTTCAGATTCAAACCAGTGAAGATCTGAGCAGAATTTGGCTGCATGTCTCAGGTGTGGCTTTATTTATGACTACATTGGTAACATGGTAATGATGAAAAAAGCCAGATGAAGACTTTCTAGATGTGAATTGTGCTGCCCTGACAGAGAGGCACAAAATGATCTATTTTTCCTCATAGTTGGCAGTAATAGCACTTTGTGGAAATGACAAAATATGTTCTTGAGTGGAGCAAATGGATAGGCTGTGAAAGATTAGCAGAGTGCCAGTCCCAGCAAGGCAGAGGATAATGGTGACATAGAGGGGCTGGGAGACATCTTCAGGGGACTAGACATTTAGGCTTTCTCTATGCTCCATTTCTTTCTCCAGCCCTTGCCCTGCTTCCAGCCAGTGTGACCTCGCTTGGGTGGGAGAAGAGGCAAGAGGATCTGCTGCCATAAGAATCTACCTCTATGAGGAGTGGGAGGATGGGTAGGTCTCTGGACCAAATATCTGAGTGCAGTCAGGTTTGCTCTGCTAAGCATGTGAGAGATGCAGCACTCATGTCTACTCAGCCCCTTGCAGCACTCCCAGACTTTGCCTCTGTCCCCACTAACATGGACAGCATAAATCTTCTCAGGAGACAGGAGAAGAAATTAAGAGAGGAGGACAGGAGGAGAAAACTGAGAGTGGTTGAGGTTGGAAGGGAGCTCTGGAGGTCATCAGGCCCAATATACAGGGCCACATAGAGTCAGTTCCTTAGCACTGCGTCCAGATGGCTCTTGAATATCTCCAAGGATGGAGACTCCACAACCTCCCTGGGCAACTTGTGTCAGTGTTTGGTCATGCTCACAGTGTAAAAGTGTTTCCTGATGTTTGGAGGGAATTCAGTGTGTGCCCATTGCCTCTTAGCCTGACATTGAGCACCAGTGAAAAGAGCCTGGCTCTGTCCTCTTTGACCCTCCCTTCAGGTATTTATATACATTGCTGAGACCCAGCCTGAGTCTTCTCTTCTCCAGGCTGAACAGTCCCAGCTGTCTTGGCCTTTTGTTATACAAGAGATGATCCAGTCCCTTAATCACCTCCGTGGTCCTTCATTGGACTATCTCCAGTATGTCCATGTCTCTCTTGAGCTGAGGAGCCCAGAACTGGAAGCAGCACTCCAGGTGTGGCCTCACCAGTGCTGAAGAGATGGGAAGGATCACCTCCTTCAACCTGCTGGCAGCACTCCTCTGCAGTCCAGGATACTCCCTAACACAGCCCAGGGTACCACTAGCCGTCTTTGCTGCAAAGGCATACTGCTGCCTCATGTTCAACTTGTTGTCCACCAGGATTCCTAGGGCCTTTTCTGCAAAGCTGCTTTCCAGCTGGGTATCCTCCAGCATATACTGGTGCATGGGGTGCAAGACTGCACTTTCCTGTGTTGAACTTCATGAGGTTCCTTTCATCCCATTTCTCCAGCCTGTCAAGGTCTCTCTGAGTGGCAGCATGACCCTCTGGCGTATCAACCACTCCTCCCAGATTTGTATCATCTACAAACTTACTGAAGTGCAGTCTTTTCCATCATCTAGATCATTAATGAAGATGTTAAATAGACTTGGACCCAGTATTGACCCCTTGGATATACTGCTAGTTACTGGCCACTGGTAGGGTACACTGCTAGTTGCTTGCTATTATTTGAAGACTCCCCCAGTCTCAGCAGCATGGAAGAAAAGAAAGTAACGTGGAGAGAGTGTGCACATGTCCTCCTTTTCTATCTACCCCATGTTCTCAGGATCAGTGGCGGGAAGGGTGCTGTGGGGCAGAGGGAGGCCAGTGAGAGCAAGCAGAGGAGCCAAAGCTGCTAGAACTGGCCTCAGAGCTCTAGATTAAGAATGATGTACTATTAGGCAATTACTCCTCTTGGCTTTGCTAATATTTTGCCCTAGTGTCACATTATGCAGTGACATCAGGAATGTGTTTCTAGCTCACTAAACCATGATTGCATTCTGCAACATGCAACTTTATTACATAATCTGTGAGTAATAACTATGTTCTCTGCAGCTGTTCTCACACTATTCAAGAACATAACCCCTTGACTGCTGCCGAATGTATTCATATTCCCACGTCAAGCCAAGATGACACATACTAAACACCACAATGACGCATGGAAAGGTCTGGTACAGTGCTTCCTGTCCTTATGGCGGTAACAGGGGATTACCAAACAGACAGAGAAAATTATGTCCATTCTGCTCCAAAACACTGACCTCCAGTGGCCAAACCAGATGTCATAAAATACAGCTTCTGCTTTAGGACAAATGTGCAACCCATATGGGTGTTTCTCTTTCTAATACTCTAACCTGCATGATGCAAATATTCCCACAAAAGAGTTGAGCAGAGAGCAGATTTCCTCACCAACATCTTACCTTACACCCGGGGCCTGCCCCAAAGCACATTTCTGGCCAGAACACATCATACAAGATGGCATGGGAGTTTCTTTTGTTTACAGAGTGAACGCTCATAACCAACAGCTGGACAAAATTGTTCACTAAGCTTGCAGCATAAGCTGCAGCTAAGAAGAGTAGATTTTCAAAGATGCTAATGGTCTAAATTCCCTGAAGGCAGTCACTCGTGTTTGAACTGCTTTGCCTTTAGAGTCCTTGATGGTTGCCAGACAAATACAACTGGGACAGACCTGATTTTCTGTGATATGTCCTACTGTCCCAGCAAAAGACTAAGAGTACCTTAGACCAGCAAGATCCTACAAGCAACTATGATGCTTTATGCTAGGCATATGCCAACATTTAACAAGCAGTTGTCACAACTAGGACAATTAGGTAGGGCTTGAACAAAACCCCAGATGTGCTCATGTGTCTTTAAGCAACCCCAGCTTTGGTTCACCATGCACTTACACGATAATTCCACATCAGTTCTATGATGTGGTAGCTCAGCTCAGCCAGCACAGGGAAAATCTAATGGACTCCTCCCATTGCCTCATAAGCCAACAAAAGAGCTCACACTCAGGCCTTTCAAAAGATGTGTAATGATTACAGTCCCTCTGCATTTCTACAAGCCCAGTGCTTCCAAGGGCTCAAGCTGGGACAGCCAGCAGTGACCTGGTATGCGTTTCTTACAGGCATGCAGCAAACCCAGGGCTAGACTTCTAGTCTGGAAAGCAACTGTCCGACTTAAGAGTCTAAACCCCCACTTTAGGCATCCATATTTAAGTGAAAAACAGTGAACTTTAAGCTTTCATATGATTGGGAACTTTCAAAAATGCAGTCTATACACACTAAAGATTATCAAAATGTTAGTCTTTTGTGAATTTTAATCACAAGTAGTGAACTAGAGGAGAAATGGCGAAAGCCCCGCAGGCTGTGTTACTGCTTATCTCAAGTACTTTGCATTTGAATGTCATAGGTAGATGGGAAGTTACAGTTCTCAGTCAACCAAAAATAAAATATGCTTTTACTTCACCTGAAATTTAAAGGTCGCAAAAGCCTTTGAGTTTGTTCATGAGAGATAAACAGCAGAAATACACCTGGAGACACTCCGAGTGGCATTTTCTTTTTCCAAGTGGCAAACTGTTCTGGATGGCAGCTCTCTATTTTAGAAATAATTTTCTATGTTCACTCCTTCCCTCCTTAATTTTTTATACCAGCACTAGAGTGGGACGATGCTTAGAAACAGTAGATTTTTATTACATGTAGTTGCAAGAGGGTGCTTACAGGCCTGATGATAACATGTAGGCATTTAGAGTTGTAAGCTCTGAAGAACATCTCTGAGACACAAAAGTCTCTACTTACTCTGAGATACGTGTACACAGTGCAGGAGCATACAGTGCAAAGGCACCTAAACACACAAGCCCTCTGTAGAGAGAGTCTCCTGTGTCAAAAGCAGTACAGTGGCAACTGGTACTCAGCATCCCCGGAGGTACCAACCTTGTTTCCAGCTCACAGCAGGCTCAGTGACTGTGCTGTCCTGAGATGTACTCCACGATAAAGTCTAGGCGTGCACCTGCAGGGATATGTGGGCAGCACACCAGGAGAGGACAGAACATGCAGCAAGAGGGGAAAAATTGTAGCTGGATCACTCTTATCCACACTTAAGAAGGCAAGTATATCCTTGGTGAAAGTATGTGTGTGTCTATGTGTGTGTGTACATGTGTGTAAGCATGCGTAGTGATCTCATCTTGACCACCACTACTTCTCCACCTTAACCCTATGCATGATGGTTGCAGGGATGCTGTATTCATAGTTGCGAAGATCAGGTATAGCTGTAGTGTGGCTGCAGTACTGAAGCAGGCTGCCTTGATAATCTTATTCTGGCACAGGGAATAAATGATTACTTCAGACTATGCATGGCAGCCCTGAGCAGCTTTTGAAATGGAACATGTGCAAAGGCACACGTATCCCAAGCATCCTTCCTCTCTGCTTCTGTATAGATACATAGATGAGATACTAAATTTAGTAGTAGTAAATTTAGTAGAAAGTGTATTATTGTTTTAAAATCAGGAAGTAACACATTGTCTCCATTCTTCAGTATTTACTTTTATGGATTCTAATGTACATTCAAAAACCAAGTTTCAGACACAAGCACTGTCAATGATTACAGAGTTTTTTCCCTTTTTCCTAGAATTGTCTTTCATGTAATGCTTTCCAGACTAGCTCAACTTTTCATAAACAGTGTAGTGATACTGTAACAGCACTGCTGCAGGTTTGTTGAGAGTAAAGCCATATTAACTCTGGCTGGCTGTTGGCTTGGCAAAATTTGCCAGCTGTATGATGCAAGGTAACTTTTCTATTTTCTTTTTTTTTTCTTTTTTCTTCTTTCTTTTTTTTTCCCCGGCAGCATCCAAATCTCCTTCTCTTTTCCAGAGTATTATATCATTTGCCAATTATTTTTTTTTTCCAGTGGACTTAGTGTAATATATCCCTGAAGCAGAGAAACAGCTATATTTTGACATTTGGCAAAAACAAAGCATAGAGAATAATGACTCAAAAACAATCAGACTTGTCTTCTGAAAGGTGCACAAAGAATGGATACTTGTGACTGTAGGCCAAGCTTTTCAAATCTGGAGGTCTAAAATTAAGCACTGAGTGAAGAGTGGTCTTGGTCTGCATCACCATACCAGACATTCTGAGAGTATGACCACGTTCATAAGGAAGATCTAAACAAGAGGTATTCAAGTTTACTATTTCTTCTTTTTTTTTAATAATTCAGTCAAAAGTAAGTGGTCTCACTAGAGGAAAGAAGGAATTGCTAGCTGAAGTGTTATTCTTTAAGTGTCATATATAATCTCACAAGAAAATAAACTGCTTGGCATTCTTACAGTTTCTTGATAGATTATAAGTGCCATCGTAGCCAACATAAAGGGAAGGTAGGAAGAATCTCAGATAGGTTATGGAAGAAAACCAGAGGGACAACACTAAGGCATGGACTTCCAATTTAATTAAAGGCTAGGAAGCCTTTTGTTGGTAGACGAGTACTTGAATTAATGTGTTCATAAATAGAGCTGGACAGGGAATTGAATTTCCATTCTGTGATAATTTCCAAATTACCAGAATATTTTTCATCCTGCTTTAGGAGGAAAAGCCAAACACTTGAAAATTTTCACAGAACTCAAGTCCAGCCATATTTTGTTTCAGGAACTCTCAAACACAAGGTGTTTCCAAAATGAAATGTGTTTCCTAAGATCCCTGGCAGTCACCAACTGGATCAAACACAATTATCGTTAATAGTAACAGTAACAGCTATGTATTACTGAATGCTAGTCTAAAACAGGTTAGTGGTGGGCTTCTGCATAACCAGCATGCTGTTATTGTGCTAATTTCAGTCTGCAATGGCCAGGATTCCTCTGACCCCAGACCCAGAGCAGCTCAAACAATAAGGGTCCAGAGCTGTGGAACAGAGGGCCCAGGACCTTCAACCTGAGGTCATTCATGCAGTAGAACTGGTTCAGAGACATGGCACTTGGAAACTCATCATGGACATCCCTGCTCTCAGGATAGTCAGTTTCTCCAGCTACCTGGAAACCCTGGGGCTCCCCAGTCCTCGGTCCATCCTTTAGATGCCTGTTAAGGAGGCATGAAAGTGACTGACAAGGAAAATTGGCAAGTTTCTAACCAAAGCCTGCCCAGCATTTAAAGTTCAGATCCTACCTGTCATCCACCAGGCTGTAGGAAAGTTCTGGCCAGCTGCTTCCCCACACCCTTTGCCACCCTCCCTACCAGAGATGTGGGAAGCACTGTACCCTGGCTGCGTGCAGTTCTTTTGCTCTGGCAGCCTGCTGTGGCTGCTCTGGAAAGGATGCTTCTTTAAAGCACCCATTTGTGCAACCCTTCTCCGCAGAAATAAAACCTTACGTGACCCAAACACTTTGAATCCACAACGTGAAACTAGAAATGTAGTACATCTTATTTTACAAAATAAGCAACAGTAAATTCTGTTCTTACCAAAGAACCTATTCTCTTCTCTTTTAGCTTACTCTACCCATTGGTCAGCTGATCTCCACTGCCAAGATGATAGTCTCATTGCTGCCTGTAATATCTCACAACACAAAAAAACCCCCAGTGCTCGTGGATGCTTTATCACTCCTTCAGTATCTGTGGGTCAATTAGTTTCAGCCTGCTTGCTTTTCTTTTTCTTGCTCTGTGAAAAGGACAGACTCGCTGCTGAACCTAAAATCTGGGTGACTGGTCATTTCAAACAGGCCCAGTTTCTGTGAAAGATACAGTAGATAACATGTGTTAGCGCCATTATTATGTGTAAGGGTAAGAAGGAAGTTTCCAATGCAGACTCACACAACATGTTTATAAGGGCAGGCTGAGCTTTCCATATTAGAAGCCTTGAGTTTCCCCAAAACACAAGCCTGGGCACTTCCTTCTGCTGCCTCTTCATTTCACCAATAGAGGCACATGGCCTTTCTACCAAATTGATGATTCCCTGGCTCCTTCACAAAGTCTGCACCCTCTTTCAGGCAGAGATTCCACCCCCTCACTGTTTGTTTTACTGGTCTGTGAGTTGTGCTTAACTTTTGGCATTGTTGTTTCTTACTGCCTATCCATCTAGACCACAAACAGTTTAATTCTTCTCCAGGAGACTCCTCCAACAGCACAAAGTTGCACAAAGATGGTAGAAAGCTCCATTTCCAGCTATCTTTAAGAATTAATTAGGTGTACAACTTTTGGCCATGGACCATCCTGGCAAGAATTTGTGGCCAAAAGAGCCACACAGTCAGTTAGGCATGACTTAGAAGCTGACTGGAAGGAGCATCAAATCCAGTTGCCTTTTACTTAAGGAAACAATTTACTGTAATTCCATTGCTGCAATTACCATATAATCCAATTTCTTCTCAGCCTTCATTTTGGTAAGCTAAACAAGCCAAGCTATCTTAGAGTTTGCCTACATCTAAGTCCCATTGCCAAGCTGGGCAGCCACAAGCTGGGTGTGACCCAGGAGCCACGTAAAAGCCTTCACACAGCACTCTGCTAGAGTTAATATGCCCTGCAGAGAGGCTCGGCGTGTTGTCTTGGACACAAGTCTTGTGTTAATGCTGCTCTGTGGCTCTGATGAATGTTGCTGGAGTGATTTGTAATAAAACTACCCCATATGATATCCTGCCAAGAGCTTTGGACCTGCTAAGCATGTACCCAGTGATGGGCAGGGGAGGAGCCAGCACATCCCAGTCAGATGAGAGGTGGCTGCTGCCTCCACTAAAAAATGTGCAAGTCTATGGCCGGTTCTCTTGCACATGCCAGACTTTCCTTGGGAAAGGTAGTCTAGTAGGACCTGGCTACAAGTCAGACTGATTTTTCTGAAAGAGAGTATGTGGCCCTCAAGCATGGAGAATTGCAGTTATCAACATTAAAACATTGGTATCTTTCTCGATGGTTTTGTACTGACAATATTAAGTAAGATTGGCCCAACAGAGATCCTTTAAGAATGCCTCTAGTAACTTCCCATTAGCCTCAGGGTTTCCTTTTAAGCAAAACCCATCAAGTTTTCTTTTCAGCCAGTTCCTTACTCACCTTGCAATTTTTCTTCTAATTCCCATTTATTTCAGTTTAACTAATAATTTCCTATGTGGCAGCATATCAAATACTTTACTGAAATCCAGATAGATCTACTGTATTTCTCTCGTCTAAAAATCCATTTTTATTAAAGAAAAATATCAGGCTAAACTTCAAGATCAGTCTCTGGTAACTTTATATTGCATTTTATCCTATTTTCCTTTTACCTCCATGTGCTTAATTATTTTTCCTTTGAAATTACTCCTTGGTCGTTTCATACAGTTCAGGTTATGCTAATATGCTTGACATTACCCAGAACTTTTTTCCCCCTCTTTTCTGTTCTCCATTTGCACAATACTACCAATTAGCTCAACTTATTAAATAACCTTGTTAATTGGTTTTGAAATGCCAATACCTTCACATTTTAGCCTAGAGCTTAAGTTCAATGTATTTTGCTTCCATCTCAAGTGCCTTAATTTCCACGTGTGCCCTTTCAGACTTACTAGGTATGCTGCCTTCAGACCCATGTTCTATATCACTGCCTTTATTAAAAGCAGAGATTCTTTGTTTCAGAAATTGTGGTGGAGTCTGGTCCGGTCCCTGCTGGCCACAGGACCGTGCAACCACAAAGCCATCTTAAAACATCTCCAGTTCAGAGTGATTTTGTTCTGTGAGGTTATACAACTCGCTATGTGGGAATTTACTTGCTGTTTATACATGTGTTACTGGGATTGTTTATTCAGAACATTGTACACCTCTTGTATGTAACACATGTTGGGTTGGATAAGAGCATTATATTTCTCACTATTTTAAAATCACAAATAATTTAGAGTTGTCTGCACTCATAGAAGTGTGAGTATGTAGGAAAAGTTGACATCCTCTGAAGTTGTGTGTAGAACTTGGAATAATACATAACACGATAGCATTAGTCTTGATATTTTAAATATCAGACTGATAACAAAGCTCTTAAGAAAGCACAGTACCACAACTCCATGGCAGCCATATGACTAAATCACATGTGAACTTGTTGTTCTTGAAAAGGCCAAAGAGCTCTTAAATTCTGGATTTCTTTCAGATTAAGAAACAAAAACCAAAACAAATGTTCTTGTTCTTTGTTCCTTATTGACTAGATAATAGGAGGTTATTTTGAAATGACTTCGTATAGTTGTTATTTTTATTGGAAGGCTGTTTTCTACAACACAGACTTAAGAGTCAGCAAAACAGCCTAGCAGTTCTCAACCTTTTATACTGAAAACAGGTTTTCTTGAAAAAAGAAACCAAAATGAATGCCAAAATCAAAGAAACCTAAACATTCAGTAACGTTTTGGCCCACATCTTTCCAAAGCACCTGCAGTGATATAGGAAGAAAAAAATAAAAATCAGCTCCTTTGCAGGATTCTCAACGTAGGCTGTTAGCCTTTGTGAGAAACTGCACACAAAAACACACATCTAAGCAGGAGGGACCAAAGGAGCAGGTTACCCTGACAATAAAGTGATGTTAGCCAAATGTGACCTAATTTATCCACAGAACAATCCAGGCAGAAATGCTTCCAAGGGATTTGCTTACACAGAGAAAAATCCTCCTTTTGGTATCTATTTTCTTCATGTTGATTTTTGGAGGAGAGGGGATTGTTTATTGTTTAGGGTTTTTTTAAATTAGCACCCCAAATGTTGACCCCTTCTTCAACAAGCTATAGTGTAGCTACTTACACACTTGTCCAAAGTACATTAGTTTGACTGTAAAAGTCCATATTTAGTCAGCAAAAGTGCCCAAAGGCTCTACTCACATTTAAAGTTCTGTTGTTCTAGGAACCATGCAAACACGTGTGAGGGCATGGACTTTCTCCTAAATCACTTGCAATAAGTAAAAATTCCAGTCAAGATAAATCCGGATCAGAGCATGCAAAGAAATAGTAAAGAAGGGGATGTAATCTTAGCCACATCTGTGTACATTAGAATGATTTATTGGCCTATTTTTTCTGTCTGTAGAAATAAAATAAATATGCAGGAAATAAGCTAGAATATGTATGGCAAATTAATAGTCTCCCCAAGCTGTCATTTTTATTAACTTGGAAAATGATGGAAAGTAAAATCCTGGGGAAAAGTCTAAACTTGTAAGAAGTCATTTGGATTATTCTAGAAGTGGTAATTTCCCATTTAGACAAAATACCCACTGCACATCAATTGGATAGAGGCTCTACCCTGCTGCAAGTGCTGCCCTTTGGGTAAGATATTAAAACCACAGATTTTTTTTTTCCTCTCCATAAGATCATTTTTTAAATAGAGAGAGGTTAGCAAGGATCTGGGAGGGTGTTGTCCACTCCTCAGATTGACCTTCTTTTCCCACTTGTCAGTCAAACTGTCTATATTTAAAGAGTATTTGGTAAGCTTCACTTTCCACACTGTGAAATATTGAATAATTCTATGGCAGATATAGCTATTACCATATCCTATATGAATTTTGGCCAGTACAGGGCAGTTACAGTAATGGCCATATTCAGTACTATGCAGAAATTATAGCAACCTGTTCTACAAAATGCACACTATAAACAACAGATTCAGTCATTACAGGGATGATGTGCATGCATGACTTTCTTCTGTAGGCTCTCCTTCATCATTTCCCTAGAAACTCAAAGTACATCCATGTATCAGAGCTGTAATTATTATATGTAGCTTTTATGGTTAATATATAAGAGTCCATACTAGTGATTGGTAAGGTATTAAGACAGTGTCAATGCAAATATATCTAAGTTGTTCTAGTGTATATCAGTTGTATAAACAAAATGGTATAATTCTCTTGAGGGAAAATTCTAATATAGTGTGTCTTAAAAAGCGTCTCTGGGGTTTTTTTTAATGCATGCCCATACATGATTTGACACCACCCTTGGTTACTGTTAAAGAAGTTTCCAGAATCTGCTGGGAGTTACCTTATTTCTTGAGAACTCCTTTAATGGAACAGTTTGTGGAGAATTATCGTATATCCAAACCCATATAATTAGCACACTCACCATTTGTTTCAGGAGGGAGTAGAAGTAGGATGACTAGGTGCTGCACACACCTCAGCACAATGCTGGGTTATGGACTTAGGGGCATTTTAACTGGCAGACTTTGTGGAAGAAGCATATTCGTGGTTGGACATTGACAATGCAAGATGCAGATGACCACAGAGTGAGAGGATTTCCAAGTGCAGCAGGATAGAAGACACAACTAAAAGAAGACAAATTTTAAAGAAAGACGACATTTCAGAATGTACCATAAGGTTGAGAGATGAGGGAAATGAGATCTGAAATACAGGCACTGTTGCAGAACAGTGGCAAACCAGTTTAACATGGAGGAGAACACCAAGGAGAGACCTTGAGGTGTGAAAAAGGAACAGTTCAACTAGTTTGCCTAAACAGTTATCTACAACCATTTGACAGCCTCTAACATGTATGAGACATCTTCACAAAACAGGTAAATAATACAGGGAAGACACAGGAGATTCAAACCAACAGCTGGGTGCCATACAGGATACTCCATGAGATGATTCTGCTTGGACAACCAAACTCAGCCCAAAATTTTTAGTGCATTGGGAGTAGAATATGGTTTTGGAGGCCTGCAAGGATCTTGAAAATCTAACTTTGCCTCATTGAGCCTTCTTACTGAATGAAGTTAGAAGTTCATAAACCCAACAAGGATATATAAAATACTCTGCCCTATATTTTTTCTGTACCCAATCCTTTCCGGCATTGATACCTACCTACACTGTATTCTCAAGTATTGACTGTGGACAATTTCTCTTCCCAAAGCCTATCCATCAATGCCCATTTGTGGAACTTCTCCGTGATACAGTAGTCAACACCATTACTCTTCATATTTTCCATGCCATTTCTCTCAGCCCTAGTTCTTCACTCGCAAGTAGTTGTCCAACTTAGTCTTACCTCACTTTACATTTCAGAACTTAGTCCCTTCCTTTCCTTTCAGAATAAAAAAATTGCTTACACATATTGTAACTAATCTCATTGTCTAAAGTATTGATTTCTTTGTTGTTATTTGGCAAATTTTCTTTGCCCCTTGCTGTCTATTTCACCTGCAATTACCAAACCATTTTTGTACACATTGTACCATGCATTGTGGAGATATGGTTTGGACAGCTTAAACTTGCTTTAGATACTGTTTGTTGTAAGGTTTTCCTTCTCTATGTTAAGGGTTGCCTGTTTGCTATTTGGCTTTTAAGATGATGGAGAAAATTCAAGATGCTAATCCGTGTTCAAACAGCCCTCCACCATTCAACACCTGCTTTGGTGTCCAACCTTCATCTCATTTCTCTGGTCCAGCCAAGCTATTCAGTTCAAAGTCCGAGACATGTAGGTAAATATTCACCTTTGTAGCACTTCAGTTCTGTTACATGTCAGGACCTGATTATGATCCTAATTATGTGAGCCAAAGTTTAGGACTGATCCAAACTCTGTCTCTGCTACTTCAAAATCCAACCAAATAATCAGCAACCAAACAAGTGTAGCCATGGAGACATTTCCTGACACCAGATCTGTAAATTAAAGCACTCAGAGATTCTGTCTATATTAAGGAAATTAATGGATCACAGCGAAGGGCCATTGATATCTGTATCCACAGGTAATGGGCCAGATCTCCTACTGTGTTAAGGGCAAAAGAGCCCATGCTGACAATGTAAGACAGACAGGTCATTGATCCATTTGTTTTCCTATGATTTTCCCAGGCTTGATGTCTTCTCCAGTCTTCCTGACTACACACATTATCTGTTCCAGCAATTGGCTACCGCACAGGATGAATTTTATGTGATATAAGCCTTTGGTGAATCAGATATTTTCCCATAAACATTCAGTTTTTCGGTCTAGAATTTCTTAAGGGAAACTATTGCTATAAAACAGAAAGATATTGAAATCATTATGAGCTCCACATTTCACAATGGCAAAGCATTTTCTTGTAAATATTTTGCTTTTACAGAATGAAACTGAGCCTCTTTTGTTTGCCTGTCCTCATTTGTTTGAGATGAGATCTCCCTTTGACACCGTGTCTCAAAAAAATAGACTTTAAAGGTTTCAAGCAGCTTGCTTCATTTTGGAATACTGGCACTCACCTCTGGTTTATGTTGGGAATTTTTGCCTTTTTTTGGCATCCTTAAAACAGCATATTGAGTCCAACTGCAGATGGACTAGCTCCAATACAGTTCAAGAGCTATTGTCTTATTTTCAGGTATTTCTGAGATCTGTTAAAGTCCCTTTAGCTCCCTTCTAACACAGAAAGCACTTTAATACTGAGGTAGGTATTTTTCTTTCATAAGATTCTTAAACAATGAAAGACAAGGGGGGAAGAAACTGGCAAGCAACAGGCTTCCTAAAAATGAATGTGAGATTCAACTGGACTTTACATATATTTCAGAGGGATGATTTCAAACCTTGTATTTTGTCCCTCTTTCCAAATCTACATTCTGTAGATTCCAAAATCTTCCATATTCCTTATGTGTCTGTATCTAATGTTTTGACCAGACACAGCTGAAAATAAACAGAATTCAGTAATTAACAGATTGTTCATTAGGGATTATTAGAAAGCTTGAAGTTTTTGTCAAGACCAACATCAGCATTTAGGACTTGCTGGAGGTTTCATTTTTCACATAAAGCAGGTCTTCAGATATCTGGCCCATGGATCAGTAATGGACAGATGAGAAGGAAAGCTCAAAGTTACTGCTGCTTAAATATTGATTGATAGCACTCTCACGGTATTTGTTAAAGAGGAGAAAGCGCTTAGCCCTCCATTTGCTAATGCCATTCACCCATCTGCTATAAGCATTCCCCCAAGCAGGGCTATCATGCAGGTACCTTGGCTGAACTGCCTTGTCATGAATGCTGTAACAGATACAGTGGGCTGCAGGGAAGTGCTCTGAGGGGATATCCTATCACACACATTAGTAATTTTTCTTAAATTGAAAACTTAGTTCAATCCTTGTTGGTCATGGGCAATCTAGGTTGACAGGGCTGGTCTGTTTGAAGTTATTTAATATGCTAAGCAAGCAGGATCAGCTTTATGGATAAGATCAGGCAGTTTCATGGACTTGGGAAGAATTCTCACCACCTTGCTGACCTTTTGCTCAGAAGCTATGGTTACATTTCAAATATCTCACTCCAAATTATTTCCAGTTTTCTGAATTTATTTATTCAAGCATTGCATTCCAGGAATTCTAGTTCCTTGGCATTTAAGCCATGGGATAACTGGTTTAGAGTCCTTTAATTCACTTTGGAGAAAAGGTTCCTATAGATTGTATACACCTTTGTCCACAAAATCTCACATTAAAATCAGAGCTAGTGGAGAGCAGCAAAAATATTTTTGCAGATTTAAAGTCCACAGAGTTGACAAAGCTCTTTCATTTCCCAGTTCTATGGCAATTCCTCTGTCTTGCTTGTGATCATGAAAGGATTTATATGATAAGGTCTTCTGTGGTAAGAAGTGACAATTACCGGCTCACAAGAACCCTTGCTATTACTGCAACTCCCTACTTCCATACTTCTTAGCCCAGAAAGACTGGGACAGCTACAACAGCCACAGGAAGGTGGGGTTTTCGCTCAGCTCTGCTAAGTCCACTGCTAAAAAGACTCCTTTTTACTTCCAGCTCTTGACTTGTTCCCTCCTGCACCATTGTGCGTGAATAATATGTGCATCATGAGGGTGTGTTTCAAAGGAAATGCACTACTTGGCAATCAAGGAGGAAGCACATACTGTGCTTAATGATTAGTTGGCATTTAACCACACATAAATCTATTATGGGATCAAAAGTCTATCACAGTGCCAGCCACAGGAAAAGAAATACACAGCTGCAGAGACTACTTGGTGTGTGTACACACAGCTCCATCCGCCCTTGCTGTGATTATAGATACATGATCACTTTCCTGAGGCATTCTCCAAGAAAATGAGGCAGAAAATGTTTAATTCTGGATTATATTTTCTAATGGTGGTGAAGGAAATCCCAGAAGCAAAAGTTTAGGATAAGTAATAAACAGCTTGGTCAACAAGTAGATTGAGGCATTATAACTATCTTTCCTTGCATTTCACACACATAAAGTGACCGATGATCTGTTATTCTGAGAAACTGAACCACCCCCAGCTGACTGCTTTTTTTATCCCCATTTAAACTTTTTCCTTAGCCTTTAGTCCATTTATAAGTTTTCACTTTGGATAATTTGTTTTTAAATCTGAGATGTAGGTCACTGTGGAAAGAGTCAGTTAATACTTCTTTTTGGAGTTGTTGGGTTTTGGGGGATGTTTTATTATTTAAAAACTTTTCTCCTATTCCAAAATAATTTCCTGAAGTAAATCTCCTATGCATCTGTGTGATTATTTCTTCATTCATATACATATAGTTGTATATGTTTTCCATTGTTTCTATCTGTGCTTAAAGGTAAGTGAGGTATATAAAAATATATCTGTTATGGATGATTTGAATGAATCACAGAATCATTGAGACTGGAAGGATTGTTTGCCTTCTTTGCTGAAGGGGCACATTACTGGCAGTGAGGGATTCAAATGTCCCTTGTGCCACTTCTTCCCTTTAAGCTTTTAAGGATTAAGGATTACTTTTAGCATCCTTTCTCCAGTCCTCCTTTCTGGCTGAGCACTAGAGGCATCAGCTTTAGCACCTGGGATATCATCTCAAGACATTCTGTGCACATAGTTGTCATGGGAATTGCCATTACTGCCAACACTACTTTGGGAAAAAAAAAAAAAAAAAAAAAAAGAAAAAAAAAAGGCCACACCAAAATACATATATATTGTCCTGTATATAATGATGCTGTCTTGATGAAAACCAGACTACATACAGTATGTTTTACAAGAAGTTGTTCCCAACTCTTCCATTCCATTTTAGACTACACAATGGACAAGCATCAAGGTCAAAAGGAAGAAGCAACAGAAAGTCTGGTTTTACATGCTTGTTTAGGAAATCTGGGGGAGAAGTTGGTTCCCATGTTCTAGGACCTGCTCAATATAACATTTATAAGCGATGTTAGGAACACCAATGTGAAGAAAAACTATTCCAAAGAAGGCAAATTCAAATATCTTCTTTAAATTCTGAATAATTGGACAGAAAATGTAGGGTACACAACCATGGAAAGTTGTCTTTCCATAAATGTCATTACACAAACTGCATTCCACTATGCAAAAAGGAAAAATAGGGATGAGATGAAGACATTCAACTGAAATGTTGATGTTGAACCTAAAATAAAATATTTTCCAGATAAAAGCCCCTGTCAAACTTGAATTCAGTGGGCCCTATAATGTGTTTGGGTACATATTTGCATTGCTAATTTATACTGAACACACAGATCTATGTTATTTAATGTAACTTTCAGCAAAATGTATGGACTCTAAGCAATCAGAAGCAATAGCATGCTCATCTTTTACCCTGAAATAAAGATCTAAAATAGGTCAGAGAAGTCATATACCGAAAGTGCCCACTTCTTTCTATTATGTGAAAAGGAAGTGGGAAATCTTACAGGTAATAGGAAGAAGAACAAGTTTTAGCAGAACAAGCTTGAAATAGAACAATTTTCTTGTCACTATGTCAAATGAAGTTATCATAATTTCAATTATAACTCTAATTCTTTTCAGCAGCATCTGATAAAGATTAATGTCTTTCTTTTCAGAAGAACTTCAACCAGAAACATTTAACAGCAAAGAAAGAATGCAGTCAGCATCAAATGGAAGCACTATTCAATTGTTTTCTTGAAAGTACCCAATAATGAACTTTCAGTTCTTGCTTTATGGATATACAAAATCTGAAACAGCAGTTCAGGACAAACAACATGACAATTCTTGCTACGCTATGGTCAATATAGAAGCCAAGACATGAGAAAAAGATTTCATGAATATAACTTTTCTGAAAATAATTCAAAATGTCAGCTTGAAAAGTTACTGCAAGTCAGACTTGCCCTAATTAGCAACATTTATGCTTCCACTCACCTAACTGTGAACCAGAAATCTGTTAAGGAAGTCACAAACAAAAGATCCTGCATATAAAGAAAATGACTGGACAGTCCATGGGTGGATTTGAAATCTGATCATTCCCAAATACTGCATACTGTGTTCTGCACCCTACAGGACAAGACTGCTGTTCTATCAGTGGCAAAACATTTACCTCTTGGTTCCAATCAAGGCTCCTTAGAAACACCCAACTTCATCCTCAACCCAAACTTCCATACTTCCCTCCTACAGCAAGCTTGTAACCCTTCCAGCTCTAGCAGCAGGGTTCAAGATTTCTGTCAGCCTTCATTTCAAGGCATGTTACTTTATTCCTCTCTAGTAGGAACTGTTTCAGATTAGTTTTATTTTACTTTTTTTTTTTTTTTTTTTTTTTTTTTTAACATTTCTGAGAATTCTTTTTTGGCCATTGNACATTTTTAGATTATTTTTTTTTTTTTTTTTTTTTTTTTTTTTTTTTTTAACACCTGTGCTATGCTGTCGCTTGTCTGTTCAGCTGGCAAGATAGAAAAAACACAACTCTACTTCCAAACAGCAACTGAAGTCTACAAGTAAAGATACCTGTTGTGGCTCTGAAAAAAAGATTTTAGATTGTCTGCCCAATGAGCTACAAACCTCTCTGATGCAGAGAGGGTGAGGGGACTTATGTCTCAGCAATGAAGATCAGACAAAATGATTGTGAAGGCAAAGAGGATTTTATCCTTCTCACAGCCATTCTGATGGAGTAGAACGAGCATGGGAGGGAGAACACAGAAGTTACCCTGTCTCTTGTGATAAACTCATTATACTTGTTTGGCCACAGTAATATATATCAGGAAAGATTTCATATGGGTACTTTATTGTTAAAAATTCAGGATTATCCAAAATGTATTATTTCCTCAATAATTATGTGAGGTACAGCATGTCTTGTAATTTCCCCGGTATACTTAATACTATAACATAAGATTGCATTGCAAATATAACAGAGTTACACTGTATTTGGCTTAGTATTCATAACTCATGCTGCAGGCAATTATCTCTCAAGAGAGTATTGCTTATTTAACTGAAGTTTTGCAGGTGGGATCCAAACATATGGTCGGAACTCCGAAAGCTGTTGTTGAAATGGAGAAGACTTGACAGACTGAATGAGGTGCCCCATGCCGGCACACTGACATGAATATCTGCAGGTTCAAGCTGACAAGAGAATAATAAATTACAAACTGAAGTGCCAAAAGCATCATGCTCACTCTTTTTTCTTTTTTCTTTTTTTATTTTTTTTTTTCTTCTGCGTGCAGGTTTCACTGTTTTTCCCCAAGAATGCTAGAACGCTAGCAGAAAGAATTTGCTGGTTCAGATTCCTGGATAACAATTCACCTTGGCAAGAAGTTTTTGATTTTCCAACTATCACTAACACGTGCAGCCAAAGTCTGAACCAACAGATACTTTGTGTTTAATGTTCCCAAAGAAAATAAACAAATAAGTACAAATGAGTTTTGCTCCAAACATCAGTTGATAATATATGGTCCCATTGATTTGAGTCAACAGATACTAGCTTAAAGTATTTAGCCTCATGCAGCAAAATTCTCTTTTTATCCATGAAATGGCAGCATAGTTGACTGCAATGGTTGCAAAATATTTCTCTTTCTTTATCATCAAATTGGAGGAACTGGACAGTTTCCAGAAGACAAAAAGCAAACAAAAATCAAGCTGCTGCACTCTTTGTAGAAGCCTGTCCTTGTCTGTCAACGAAGCCAAGTAACTGGTGACACTGACTGAATTAAGATTATGGTACACAAAGATAAATCAAAATACGTTATAATGGCTAGCTAAAGACCAATTGATCTCACGTTAGTGCAGTTTGAAATATCTTGGTTAGTCTCCTCAGATTTTTTACAATGTGGCTCCATAGAGAGGATGGCTTTGCACTTTCCCCATAGTCATCAATATCATACCAGGGCCTTTTAGGAGAAGAAACCATGAAAGTAGAGTAAAGCAATCCCAATAATTTATTTTAAAAATTTCTTCTTTTAATGATAGAATCATTTATGTTGGAAAAGACCCTTAAGATCATAAAGCCCAAGCATTAACCTAACTCTGCCAAGTCTACCACTAAACCATGTCCCTAAGCACCACATCTACAAATCTTTTCAATACCTCTAGGGATGGTGACTTAATCACTGCCCTGGACAGCCTGCTCCAATGATTGACAACCCTTTTTCAGAAGAAATTTTACCTAATATCCAATCTCAGCCTCCCCTGGTGCAACTTGAAGCCATTTCCTCTTGTTCTATTGCTTGTTACTTGGGAGAAGAGACCAACACCCACCTGGCTACAACCTCCTTTCAGGTAGTTGTAGAAAGCAAGAAGGTCTCCCCTCCTTTTCTCAAGGCTAAACAACCTCAGTTCCTTCAGCTGCTACTCATGAGATTTGTTCTATAGACCCTTCACCACCTTCGTTGCTCTTCTTTGGACATGCTGCAGCACCTCAATGTCTTTCTTGTAGTGAGGAGTTCAAAATTGAACACAACTTAAAAGAGATGAATGCATGTGTTCGGTACTATAACTATCAGATAGGTCCAAGTTGTAACTGTTTTATTACAGCTTCAGTTACCAATGCTACAGTTTGAGATGAAAATGTTTTCTTGTTTTACCTGAGAATAACAGATGGTTATCAAGCAAAGGAAAAAAGGCTTTTTTATTTTTTTTAAATAGGAATTCTGCAGATATTTTTTTAAAAAATCTGAGGACGCTAAGCCTTTTTGTTGTAGTCACCTGTATTTATTGAGACTTACTCCAAAATAACCTTTTCTTCTAGACACTTCCTGTTACTTTAAATGTTAGTTGCACTAGACCAGTGAAGCACTAGAGGGAGCTCCAAGACAGTCTCAAAGCCGGCTCTACCCAAAAAGTGGAGGCTTAGGTTGGGCATAACGGTGAGGACAAACTGGTGTATCTGCGAGGGTTCTATTTGTCTTCAGTGCCATCTCTCACGATTATCACCATTTCATTCTTGTGGAGTTGATAATACTCTACTTTGAAATAGCCACTAGATTTTCTGGTGATAATACAACTGCTGTGTGCTGCCTCTCTGATACTTTGGCAGAAGAGAGTTGAAAGCTGCTGTGGAATCAGGATAGGGCTTCCCGATTGGGAGCTTACGTGATTGAACGATTAAAGATTATTTTGCACATATGCACAAGAGGAAAATTAAGGCTGAACAAACTGTCTTAATTCCCATATTATTTTTTTTACTTCAAAAGGCTTGACTGTGCAGCGTTAAGTTTAATTTTTCTGGATGCAATACTTTATTGTACTCAAAAGAGTCTGTTAGACCTATTTCATTTTAGAAAATGAGCAGAGATTTTGCAGGCCAAAGCAGATGTTGAATTCCCAAAAGAGATACTGCAAAACATTAGAAACAACTGGGCTGTTTCAGTAACATATCACCTGAAGAAAGTAAGCGGGTCAACATAAAGGCTTGGTTTGGTTGCTCTGGAAATTATGAGGTGCAACACGTGAGTGGAAAGCCCCGTCTTTGGAATTCAGTCTCTTTGGTCCTCCCAGGAGCTTTCAGGATACAGAATCAGGATTATTTCTTTTTTTGTTGTGCTTTATGGGGTTCTTTGTTTAAAGAGTTTGTCTTATTTGTACTGCAAATAAAAATGTAATAGAAGTTAGAGCCTATGGGGAGATGCTCTACAGCAAACTGAAAGACATAACTCATCTGCAGATGTAATACCTGCACAAGCTCATCCTTAGAGACTACTGGATCAAGTGATATGATTTTGCAGGAAAGTGGCAGCTAGCAAATTTTTAAGGCAAAAAGAATTATTACAGGTAGCCTTGAAAGCCTTGAGGTGAAACTCTGACACAGCTCACAGAAGGAATTACTTTACTCCAGCTTATCTCTGTCAGTGGTCAATACTATATACTGCAATATAAAGGCTTCTAAAGGGTATTCATGACATAAACTTCCTCTAGAGAATTTTTTCCCTGAGTTAGCAATTGCTCCTCTGAGCCATGAGGGTTTACAGAATTTTAGTTCAGCACTGAGCACAGAAGCCAACATTAACAGAACCTGTATTCTTTTGTGATCTTTTAAATCAACAGAATTTTACTAACATCTGAGGGTGGGCATTTCTCATTATTTCCAATTTTCAACCAATCATCTTTCTTTTCTGTTAGACACTTATTGGGGGAAAAGCATTCAAAAGTCAACAAGGAGAACACCAAAGAAACTCACAGTTCACCATTCTGCCTTCTAATGGCTTTCCCCCCCTAAATTTAACAGTTCCACATTTACTCCTGCAGCCTTCAGAGACAAAGATCTGGAAAAGATTTTAATCATGCCTGCCTCTCTCTTATTTTTCTCCAGGTTTTTAGACCCTTCCTCACAGAAGAAACTTGCCTTTCAAATTTTCCTCTGATCTTTTTTGTTATGTATTGAGCCCAAGAAGTTCCTCCTCATCTAAGCTTCAGTGTAAAAGTTTGTTGCTCTGTAACAGCCACTCATTGCATGATGACACACTGCCAGTTCTATGAAAATCCACATTCAACTAAGCCACATTCAAAGTTTCCGTTTGAAATTGTACAGAATCATAGAATGGCCTGGGTTGGAAGAGACCTCAAAGGTCATCTACTTCCAACCCCCCTGCCATGGGCAGGGACACCCTCCACTAGACCACGTTGCCCAAAGCCCCATCCAACCTGGCTTTCAACACTTCCAGGGATGGGGCCTTCACAACTTCTCTGGGCAACCTGTTCCAGTGCCTTATCACCCTTGTAGAGAATTTCGTCCTTGAATCCAACCTAAATTTACCCTCCTTCAGCTTAGGGCCATTACTGCTTGTCCCATCAAAGGACATGCCCTTGTAAACAGTCCCTCTCCAGCTTTCTTGCAGGCCCTTTCAGGTACTGGAAGGCTGCCATAAGGTCTCCCTGGAGCCTTCTCTTCTCCAGGCTGAACAATCCCAACTCTCTCACCCTGTCTTCATAGGAGAGGTGCTCCAGCCCTCTGATCATCTTCATGGCCCTCCTCTGGACTCTCTCCAACAGCTCCATGTCTTGTAGTGGGGCCCCCAGAACTGGATGCAGTCCTCCAGGTGGGGTCTCGCAAGAGTGGAGTAGAGGGGCAAAATCACCTCCCTTGACCTACGGGTCAAAATGATATTCACAACTGGACAGACCTCCCAGCTGAATGAGCTGTTTTCCTCCTCTTATGATCTCTCCCAGGCAATGTTACTGTTTTTCCTACTCTCTGCCCCTCTACAGGCATACCGCAAAGTTCTCCTACACTGCTTCATTTATTTGTCATTCACTGTAGGAAGCGTAGCATGGGCTTATCAGCTCAGCCTCCATCCACGTCTCAGTGGAGATGACTGCTGAGGTACAGGGCTGTATAGGAATACCTCATGCTATGAAAACATAATGTGTATTCTAATACATTATTCTTCATTAAAACCACATTAAACTCATAAAAGCACTGATTTCAATAGACACTAGAATCCTAACAATAAAAAAAAATTCTAATTTCTTTATTCTCAGATTGTCTATGTCAGACCTTCAATAAAGTTTAAAAGCATCATAGTGTCCTTTCAGACACAACAAACACTCAAAAAATAAATTTATTATTCTACATTTAATTTGTAGGCTTTATTCCAAGTGTCATGTTGGGGTTTGCAGTCCCAAGTGACTGTTACTGTTACTTTATGATATTTTAATATTACCAGTCCTTGCAAGGACTAAGAATAAAGAATAAAATAATTTTAAAATTAAAATTTATTTTAAAATTAAAAAAGTGTTCTCAGTAGTAAGATCCAGGATTTCATTACCATCAAAATTAAAAATACTTATAAAAAAAAAAAATCAAGATTATTTAGAATTCTTTGGAACAGATTCTGACCTCTCAATATTCCAGCTGTACAGCAAAAATATAGCAATCAAGGAATAATACGCTCCAGACAGTGCATGTTGGTATGATTACTGTATGCCTCAGGTGGTATTATAAAACTTAAAGTCAGTGAACTTGAACCACCCAAGAAGAAGAAGAAGAATTACTCCATCAGCATTGCCTGGGAAGTCAGCACGCTATTGTGGAGAAATTAAAGCCGACCTGTGTAAACACTCAGTTCTAGGCAGCTTAGGAAACATTACTTTTTTGTTTGTTTGGATGGATTTTTTGGTGAAGGAGAGTCATAAAACACACATTTGCATAAAACAAGATGTTGGTGAGACACAGTGGTTTCAAATTATTTATTTAAATAGATAAATAAAGAAAGAATCAGGAAGACCTTGAAATCCAGGATGGAATTCCTAATGTGAGATCCACTCTAATGTGAGCTAATCTCAGTCTCCAATTAAACCAGTCTGAGTCTGACTTTGGTCAGAAAAGGGTTTTAGGAGAGCACTTCCAGGAGGGTGCCTGAACTCCTGCCTATTATTTTATAAGCAGAGTATCAATTCTGTATGCAGGCCATATGATTAAACTGCTGTCTCACCATGCTGATGACCACCTAAACTTCTGGAGAAAAAAGAGCTTGACAATACAGGTTTGCTAGAAAGGCTTTGTGGTACCTTATGGTACAGGCTGCAAAAAGGCACTCAAAGAAATGTCTTGACTTTCATATTGGAAGGCTGTGGCATCTGTCTTTGAATATGTCTATCAAAGCTTACAGAGCATTCCCAAAGGGTTAACGCTTCAGAGATCTAGGTTTCTGTTCAGAGTTGTTTTACTCACTGATTTCCTTATTGTGAATAGGTATGCTGGTGTTTATGACAACACACACAATGGGTGTGATATATATGTTTATGATTAAATTTTCTTAGCTGAAGCAAGTACACTAATGCAAGATGGATATTGTCATCTTAACCATATTAGGCCAAAAATATGTTTTATCTACTATAATCACAAAAGTAGATTCCTATGAGTTTGACAAAGCATGTGTGCACTGATTTCATGGCTTAACTTGAGTGTTTTGTGCCATAACAGAGAGAATAAATAGGCAGTTCAGTCCAGAAAACTTTGGATAGAAAATAGATATAATAACAAATTAACATAGTCTAAACTCAAATGTAACACTTTACACCTCCAGGTAAGATTTCAGAGACTGAATTTGTAGCCCTGCCTTGCCAGAGGATAGAGTGGGATTCAGTTGGCCCTTAGTGCCATTAAGAGTGCCCTAGAGTGCTCCACTTGCTCAACATGTCCCCTGGGGACTATGGGGTCTAGAGAAGATCCATTCCTTTCTGAAGCTGAAGGTGGACACAAGACAAATTTCCCAATAGGATTGCAATGGTAATAAACATTCATGTTTGTGGCATTAGGCCATACTTGTCTTCAGAGCCTTTACACTCTCTTCTCTGCTTTGACTCTTAGTCATTACTTCATTCATAAGACCACAAATAATGTGTGTCTTGGTTTCCTGATAAAGACAGGACCTTACTGTCATAGCCACCAAAGGGAAGATTAGAGGAGGAGGGAATACTGGTAGGATAGAAAGACGGAGAGATGTAACAAAGCTTAGAAAACCCCTGTTGTCCCCCAGGTCAGCTCCTGCTTCTTCTAGATTGCTCTGAGTACTTCCAGCTACTCTAATGTGACCTTAGTTCTCAACACTTGCAGGGAGCAGATCAGAAGAGACTTCGTGTGCACGTACAGGAGCAAATACAAGAGGAAAGAAATCATTTGCCTCAGAGTCAAAATAACTCTTGATACCATTGAGTACAACTATGTTGCATCAGAAGTAGTGCAACAAATATAATAGCACAAATACCAGACACTTCTAATCTGTCAGAACCTACCAATTTAATAAAATGATAGAAAAATTAGTCATCCCTGCAAATCTATGTGTTCATTATGGGTTAATGAAAATGTAATAATGGGTTTGCTGAATTAAACTCCACTATCAAGTGTCAAAGCCTATCCTGGCCTGGCCTGGCCTGGCCTGACCAGGGTTGTCAGCAGTACTAGGTCTTCTATTTTCTTTGGCACAAATTGCAGATTCCTTCACTTCTATCTGGAATTACTTTGTACGTGAGGAGCTACAAATAGAACAAAGCAAAATAAATCAATTAGATGTCGGCATAAAAATAAATCTTGGTCATCTTAATATTTAATTAGATTTGCAACTTAACATGTAAAGTTAAATAAGAATCATTACCTTGCAGTGATCTGGGGCAGGTCATTGGCAGGCAACTAGCTGCACTGCTTGCATCAAGGATTCTGGTTTTCATACTCCTAGTGTACAAGTATCAACAACATTAACTCTTCACTGAGATTCATTCTCTAGCCTTCAGGATTTTTATTTTTTTTTCAAAATACATATGTAAATTAAGCACAATAATTTTCCAGCATTGTTCATTTATTTCAGTGTAAGTGATATTTTCACAACTACAAGTAAGGTAAGTCTTCAGAGTGCAGTGCAAAAATACCTGAGCTTGTTCTAGAGTCAGCTATGAATATGGTGACATCTGGCCCATTCAACGTCCCAGGTAGTGCCACTGGGAACAGTTCAAGATTAACACAGCCCTCTTTCTTCCAGATCCTGCCTCCCATCTATACGCACAACCCAATACTGTAGTGAATGGAAATAGCATCAAGTTCATAGTGCCTTTGCGGATCTCTTAACATAGTATTGCATTACTCTGGGTAAGCACTCACAAAATCACCCATAAAATATTTAGAATCATAGAATCATAGAATCATTTAGGCTGGAAAAGACCCTTAAGATCATTGAGTCCAACTGTTAACCTAACACTGCCAAGTCTACCACTAAACCATGTCCCTAAGCACCACATCTACAAATCTTTTCAATACCTCCAGGGACAGTCACTCAACCACTTCCCTGGGCAGATTGTTCCAATGACTGATAACCATTTTGCAGAAGAAATTTTTCCTAATATCCAATCTCAACCTCCCCTGGTGCAACTTGAAGCCATTTCCTCTTGTTCGATCGCTTATTACTTGGGAGAAGAGACCAACACCCACCTGGCTACAACTTCCTTTCAGGTAGTTGTAGAAAGCAAGGAGGTCTCCCCTCCTTTTCTCCAGGCTAAACAACCTCAGTTCCCTCAGCTGCTCCTCATGAGATTTGTTCTATAGACCCTTCACCAGCTTCACTGCCCTTATTTGGACACACTCCAGCACCTCAATGTCTTTCTGATAGTGAGGGGCCCAAAACTGAACCCAGCACTCGAGGTGCAGCCTCACCAGTGCTGAGCACAGGGACACAATCACTTCCCTAGTCCTGCTGGTCACACTATTTCTGATACAAGCCAGGACGCTGTTGGCCTTCTTGGCCACCTAGGCACACTGCTGGCTCATATTCAGCTGACTATCAACCAACACCCCCAGGTCCTTTTCCGCCAGGCAGTTTTTCAGCCACTCTTCCCCAGGCCTGTAGCATTGCATGGGGTTGTTGTGACCCAAGTGCAGAATCCAGCACAGAGCCTTGTTGAATCTCATACAGTTGGCCTCAGTCCATTGATCCAGCCTGTCCAGATCCCTCTGTAGAGCCTTCCTACCCTTAAGCAGATCAACACTCCTGCACAACTTGGTGTCATCTGCAAACTTACTGAGGTTGCACTCAATCCCCTCATCCAGACCATTGATGAAGATTTCAAGGAGAACTGGTGCCAGTACTGAGCCCTGGAGAACACTGCTTGTGACTGGCGGCTGACTGGATTTATCTCCATTCACCACAACTCTTTGGGCCCAGACATCCAGACATTTTTCACCCAGTGAAGTGTACACACGTACAAGCCATGAGCAGCCAGTTTCTCCAGGAAAATGATGCAGGAAATGGTGTCAAAGGCTTTATTAAGTCCAGGTAGACAGCAGTCACAGCCTTTCCCTCATCCACTAAGTGGGTCACGTTGTCATAGAAGGGGATCTGGTTAGTCAGGCAGGACCTGCCTTTCATAAACCCATGTTGACTGAGCCTGATCACCTGGTTGTCCTGTATGTGCTACATGATGACATCAAGATGATCTGCTCCATAACCTTCCCTGGCACTGAGGCCAGACTGACAGGCCTGTAGTTCCCCAGATCCTCCTTCTGGTTCTTCTTATGAATGGGCATCATATTTGCTAAGCCTCAGTAAACTGGAACCTCCCCAGTTAGCCAGGACTGTTGATAAATGATTGCCTTTTGTGAAAATTTGACATTAAGCACATGGACAGTAGACAAATCAATTTACAGTAGACTGATTTGGGGGGGTTGAGATAAAATTTATACCTTTTTTTAACTTTCTTAAACACACTGTCTAAGCAAACCAATCCCTCTCACAATAAAATAGCTAAGTGTGAACTTTCAGGCTCTTTGGCTGTCACCAGTACCATGCTAACCTTGAACTGCATGCTCAGGGCCACAGCCAAGGTTGCAGGGATGGTTAGAGGATGAGCACAGGGGCAAAAAGTGTGGGGTTTAAAACAATAGGAATTAGGACCTCTCCTGGGATTCTCATGCTTTCAGGTAAGATTGGAGGGAAAAACAGAGGCTGGATTTCTATTTCCTGTCCTTCATCAGATAACAGATTCTAGCCTTTCCAGCTCCATAGTTACTTTACTTATGCACAATTGTGCATTATATTAATTGTATGCATGTTAACACTCCCTTTGATGTAGTATCTCAGGATCCAAAATCACACAGCTGTGTCAGAGAACAGGCAGCAACTCAAATCTAAATACTTAAATGCATCCACATAGCAAGGGACATAGAATCGCACTCTGACAGCCCTTTGGTCCTTAAGAGTAAGGCATTTAGATGGCATCTGTCACATCAAACAGATATCGGATTTTACTCACCTGATCTGCATACAGGACATCAAAGTAGCAGGCCAAGTGTTTAAATATTTATTTCATTCATTAGTGCAGCACAAATTTAGGCCAAATAAAGTCAGCAAAGACAAAACTGAGTCTTTTGCCTAGTTAGTTCTTTTCAGAACCAACATTGTGTTCCCTCACAAGATTTCTAACAAAGGGATGATTTAACAAACAGCAATACTCGAACAAAATTCAAAGCTGTCACAAATAAGCCAATTGCTATAAAATAATAACAAGCAAGAAGTTAATGTTATGCACAAACAGATAAGGAACAGTCTTCAGTTGTTCACAAGCCTGCTCATCAGAAAATTCACAACAGCCATGGTACAGGCAAGTTCAAACAAATGTTTACATTTGTCCTGTAAAACTATGTTCTTTAGTACCATCCAAATGCATGAAACGCAAAAAGACTGATGTTGTAATTGCAGTGATGCTACATCCAAATTGTAGTTTCTCCTAGGAGACCTTTATCTGTTACTGATGATCTGTTAAGAAAAACTGCCGTTGCCAGCATGATAGCTTTATCAGAGGGAAGGACACAGAGAGACATGCAGTACTGCAGAGCCTTCCATTAAATGATAAGAAAATTACAGAAGTTTCAAGAGTTTTCTGAGAAGGATGAGCAAATGGGAATTCTGATGCAAACACGATGTGAATTGACAAATGCACTACACAGAAATGTCCTCAGCTCACCCCTAATCATATTAGGTACTCTGGTTTGACAAGTGAGAAAGCCTGCTGGAGAAGCAGCTGGAGTGTTCTTACTCCATCTGACTCTCACTTTCTTTGTCATAGGACTCAAACACCAGGTTCAGTTACCACAGTTCAATGAAATACAGTGCCTCAGCTGAGCTGCAGGAACAAGCCAGGAGCAACTTTCAAACTCTATCTTGTAACAGCTAAAATGTGTTCACTTGAATATCTTTCGTCACAGTCTGAGAGCATTTTTTACTTTGCGTTTGCAATGGGCTAGCAGCACTCCCCAAAATGGTTATCACTGTTTAGCTGATGCATTATGCAAGCAACTATAACTCTATCCATCTTGAGTCCTGGCAGCTCTAGGACATGGACTATCACTCAACTGTTTGCAAAAACCACAGCAAACTGTGATTACTGCACTTGAAGGGTATAGGAAAGGAAGATTATAAAGAGCAGACAAAACCAGAGGAAAGATCAGTGTATATGTGAAGCAAGAGTAAGGTAAGCCAAAAAAAAAAGTGTATTCAGTCCATGAAAGAAGGTACATTTCGCTCTTGTACAGGAACACCCCAAGGAGACTCCCATTTCCACATCTCAGATTAAGTATGCCAAAGGAGTGACAGTATCTTTGAACTTTGACTACAGAAAGGTGCTTCCTCTTAAGGGAATACAGAGTTAGACAAGATTAGAGAGAGTGTGGAGAACCAAATCTTTTAGTGCTCACTCCCAGTCCCATCAGTGACCTGCTGTGCAATCTTTGCTTACACTTAGGGAAAATTCAGCAATAATACAAATTGCATGTCTGTAGCTGGTGTGAGTCAGCCTATTTGCAGCTGGATAAATCCTAAAGCATCCCATCAATTATACGGTACAAACTGGAATTTGTGATGATTTAAGTGGGGGGAGGATACAAAAGAGGGCCGAGATCTAGCCCCAGTGAAGCCTTTAGGAAAAGATTTCAATCCTGAAGCTTGTGAAACAAGTAGAGAGAAAGAGTAGAGGAGAGAGTATGCTTAAAAAAATAAAATTTATCATTAAGTTAATCTTTGTTTATTAGTTGACCTCTCAGGTACTTGGATGTTATGAGCTGCATAACTTATTTCATTATGTATAAGGCACCCATCATTTTGACCTAGTGCTTGCAATTCAGCAAAGTCTGCCTTGTTTTTTAAGACAGAAACATTGATAAATAGAAACATTCAATTTCCTTTCAAAATAATTACTGAAAAACTAGTGTAAAGGAAGACACCACTTTTTGAAAATTCTCAGAATATTTATCAGAACATAAACCTTCTTAATATAAATGATTCCCACTGTGCTTTCAATCATTCAACCGTTTCCAGCAGCAAAAATTATTACACTTCATGTCAAGTTCATTACTTGGCTCCCTGGCTGTAGCAGAAGTGCCACTCTCTGAGCATAGCAAAAGCCTGAAAACTAAACTGTCTGAAATGAGTAACAAAGCAAAGAAGAGTTGTTATGTCACTGTTTATTGGGTGGGTTTTTTTCTCTCAAAGTTGAGGAGGGATTCAAAAAGTATCCTGGGCATCACAAGGGAGTGTTACGGGAGTAGAAAGAGCACGCTGAGGCAGAAGTGATGCTGTTCCCACACCTACGCTCCCTCCATCCCTAGAGCGTTTTCTCCCATCTTTTCTCCCCACCACCACCCTGCATCTCCTTCAGCCTCCTTGGAGAGTGTGTGCCAGGCGAAAGCTCATGGGGTAGAAAGTCATGTGGGTATGAACTAGCGGGAGGGGAACGGGCACAGAGCACCATCAGGTTCAGCTGATGGAAGTACAGCAAAGTCAGAGGAACCAGGGAGCAGGCTGCATCTGTGCAGACAGGTGGGCAGGTGATGGCCTGTCTCTCTGCAGGGGGGCTGGCAACATGAAGGGAATGAACCTGGATGAGCCTCAGTGGCTACAAAGATTATGAAGTTTGAGGGGGTAGAGGCATGAAAGCTTCAAAGTGATAATCACAGGTTTATTTTTGCCTTCCCTTTTAACTGCTCTCTTCCTGTCTACACCTCTGTTGTTCATCCTTCTCCCTTGTGCTGAAGCATAAAAAATAGGGAGCATACCTTTATTGAGACATACTGTGGCTACTTAGCTTCCAAACAAAATCGCAAGGCAGATGAAGCTCAGATCTGTTTGTTCCTTTCAACGCAGATGCTTTTTAACCTACTCTGGTAGTGTTTTATTAAAA
>VXBL01002516.1:408636-441234 GCA_013400195.1 Aramus guarauna | reverse complement strand
AAAAAAAAAAAAAAAGTGTAGAACAGCATATTGAGCATGGAAGTATGTCTTGCTTTAAATTCACATCTCAAGTTATTTCACTGCATTGAAAAAAATAAGACTTAGGAAGGAAACGGAGCAAGCTATTTGCAAATAGTTGGAATTTAAATGCAGAAAAATTAAGAAGAGAATTTACAACTAACCAGAGCACATGAGGTAAACCATTCTGCAATACTTTTCATGTCTTCCATCACATTAGCCTAAGCTCTCTTTTGATTTTTAGCTCTGCCTCCAACTCCAGGTCATGACTGTTTACATCCAGACAAGTTTGATGTCTCTGTTTTCACTAAGATTTTTACTAAGTTGTTAAATTTCCATGCAGGATTTGCAACAGTAAAGTGCAAATTTTCAACGAGGTCTACTTCAGACATTGGTGCCATATCAATTAGAATGTCTGCATGTCCAAAAGACCCTTTAGAACGTCTGGTTATTAAAACCACTGGCTACGGAGACATTCATACAACTCAACAGCACTAAGTAGAACAGTTCTGACACATTCCTACCATAATAGGTATTATAAATATGGCATTTATGCTTCCTGGCATTGTCTTCAAAAATATATCATGATTAATCCAGAGTTTCTCTGTTACAAACACCAGAACACTGAATTTTCTTAGCTGCCAAGAATAGAGACGGAGATGGACAACAGCAAAATAGAGGGGAAAAAAAAAAAAAAGAAAGAAAAATACTTTGCCCAGGAGTAAAATAAGCCTTTTGTGCATTAAATATATGTTTTAAATGAAACAAAACAATAAGTCTTTAGACAGGATTATAGAGGCCTGGGTGTACAAAATGCTGAGGTACACATTGGTCCTTCTAGGGAGAGATTTTAGGAAAGTGGTGTCTTCAGCACACTGTCTTGTAGTCATTATGCATGTAGGTACAATATATAAATGCATCAATAATGAACTAAGAAATTAACTGAGAAAATCCCTCATCTGTTGTTTCTTTCTTTTTTCACCATTGTTTTCTTATATGTTGCCAGATTATAAAGTTGCAAGTCTTTTGCTGTAATGAATTTAATTAAAGTGCTGGTTTGAAATCATTTAGCTGTACTATCATCATCTGGCAATTATTCTGTTTAATCCTTACTATGTTAACTAGCCACAGCTGTTTCCTTTGGCTCATCAGTGATTCCTTCTGAACTTGTGTTCCTCTTTGGGGGAGCTGGACCCTTCCTGGAAGGCAGCGTAGAATTTTCATTTATCATGTTTCTCTCCAAGAAGCTGTAGCTGTTGATAAGTATCAGAGAACTTGACTGCTTTCGAACACCACGTGTTCCTGCTCTCTCCTCTGAAATTATGTGTTTTTCTGAACCAAAACTTTGTTTCATCAAGGATAAGTTCAATTCAAAAACATGATCTAAGCTGATAAAGTTTGCACTGCAAAGATAAGTATTCTATACCTTCTTATAGCATCTTTCAGGTCATGATCTCAGACCTTAGAACATTTAAGCTTACTTAAACTTTCCCCTTCTGTGAGACAAAAACATCTTAAAGCTGAACAAGTGAAGACAGAAAACATTTACTGTCCATGGGATATCTGCAGCTTGAAAGGGAACTCAGACTTGGACAATTTTGGAGGGGAAAAAAAAAAAAAAAGAAAAAAAGAAAAAAAATCTCTTTTTAAATATGTATTCCTGAACTTGCAGTATTTAGCATGACTGTTTCACTCCCAAGATGATATTTTCTTTTGATCACACACACTGGTTTCAGCTCAGAAACAGTCGATGCCCAGTTTAAGAAAAGGAATTCTTAAAAGAAAGCCATCACTTGCACTCTCACTGTTTTGCCTCATTCTTTGGTTGATCAGAGACAGAAAAGGTGTTCTTCAGGCTGAAAAGGAAGAAACAGAATAAAGAACTATTTGCAGTCATCCACATCAATAGCACACTGTTTTTTTCCCATGTTACCTTAGACTCTTGATATGCTTATAAATTTACACATACCCACAAAATGGTACAGAAAGCACAGGTGAAGTAATTTTTTAATTCAACAGCATGACCTGAGCATCAATGACCCCTACCTTCACCTGCAGGTAAGTCTATCATTAGCTATCTCCAAGGAAATAGAAGTACTCAGCCAATTGTTGGTGTTACTTTCTATCAAACTGACTGAAAGGAATCAGGTGCTGATGAACTCACCTCAGAATGGCAAAAGAACAAGAATTATATCTTTCTTTCTCTTTAAATAAGATATAAGTAAATGAGAAAATGAGTACGAAATATCCATATCATCCATTTGAGAAAGGGAGAAGAGCATGAAGTATAAACTAGTGTTATTCTCACATGTCATGGCAGAAATAATTACTAAAGCACTGTGATTATTTTTTTTTCTAGTGCCAGAATACAGTGGGAGCACAAGCCTCAGCAATTTACAATAGGGCATATATTCTTAAATTGCTACTGAAAATCCAACTATTGTTCAATTCATAAGCACTGGCAGAAAATGGGATAAAGGCAACGCATGCTTATAAAACAGTATCATGCCACACATATATTTTCCAAAGGAGGGAGGAAATTGCATTTAATAAAGCATATTTTGGCTTTTGTTAGCTATTTGTTATAATGTTAACATTCAGGCACAGAAAAATACAATTCAGTAAAATTATTATAGGTTACATTGAGTTATTCAAGCTGTCATGGGAAAACAAAACATATATGGGTTTGTTTATAAGGGCTGAAGGTATCACCCACAGAATAAGGAAGGAACCATTTCCTTATAGTCAACACAGGGCTGTGATTGCTTCAGCTGGCAGCTGCTGATGGCATTAGAGAGTTTAGGAACTGAGGTAAAGGTGTGATTCTTCAGCATGGAATTTTATTAGACTCAAACTAGTGTAAAGGGATGACAGATCTTTACTTCAAACAGAAGTTGCAGCTGCTGTCTGAATACCTGATTAATCAGCCTGTTAAATGATTCCACAGTTTGAAAAGAGCTCTTGGAAAATCCTGTCTATGATGAAAGATTACGATAAGGTGATGCCTTGACACTAGAGTAAAAATATATGAGCAGAGTCAGCTGGCTATACCAATTCAGTTTTACTAGTGGAAATCTGGGCTAACTTCACTGAGTTTCGTAAAGTTATACTTGCATAGCCAAGAGCCGCTGGCTGCATACTTATGAGCTAGAGGGCACATCATAAGAAGTAAAGTAAGCTATTATTTTTATCAGTCACTGGCACCATAAACCACTGGCTTCAACTGATACCAAAGACTAGCTTAAAATTGCACTTTAGTAATAGAAACAAATACTAAATAGTGAGAATTCTCTCTTCTTTGCCAATGTTAATGATGGATTTGTTTTCTATCTACAGGTGATGATATCGCGATAGGCATTCATTAAAGAACTCATTTTCAGCTTTTTCCAGTCCAAAGATTGGTTCTCAAAATTATTCTCAAAGCCTCTGTCTCTTGAGGGTCTATCAGCAGGTATCTCTTTATGTACCAGTACTCAAGTCTTTACTGCTCCTGGAAAAGGAATTTGCGGTTCTGTAGTGAGTAGCCCAAAAATAAATCATTTTATATATCAGTTAAGTTTAATCAGTATGTCTCACTTGATACAAAACCTGCAGCTCTGTTTTTTGGTTGTGTACCTGCATAGTGCCTGGAAGCCCTCAGAAGGACGGAAACACTTGTTTGAAGTTGTTGTCAGTATTTGAAGTGGCTTTCAATAGACATTGAAATGTTGTTTCACTGCTTTTTTTCGGTGCAAGTGTGAAGGACATTCAAATAAAGCCAGCAAGTGGGAGATTCAAAACAAACAAAAGGACCCAGTTTTTACATACAATGTGTAAATTATGAAACTCTTTGAGACAGGACAGTGACTGCTAAAACTGTATCTAGGTTTAAGAAGACACTGACAAGTACATTGAAAAGAAACACACAGGAGGCATTAAACTCACAGAAACCATTTCTACCTCAGGAAGTCTGTGTGCCACAAACCATTATCAGCTGGGACTTTTCCCAGAGCAATTGCCACTGTATGATTCCTCTAAACTTATCTTCTTTCCTAGGCATTTGCTTTAGGCCGTTGTTCAAGACAAGACAGTGACCTAATACAGCCTCTCTTCTGTGGCGCTCATTGGCTTGTTTTCATATGCAAAGGATAAAATGGGCTTTAAAGCAACAAATACTGGAAGAGATGCTTATGTCATGTCATGTCCTGGCTCTTCCCCCTCCCCAACACTTATCAGTTCTGTAGATCAAGCCAGATACCCTCTAAGCCCAACCACTTTTTAGTTTCTGGGCTTTTCGTTCCTTGCAAGGAGCTAAGTGGGAGGTCAAGCCCTAGTTCTGCCTTGGTTGTGTAACTGTCTTTAAATGTTTACCAAGATATGGCTTATCTCTGACTATTCTCTTCTTGTTTGCTTTTTTCACAGCCCAGTGTTTAACTAAACAAATAGTCCAACAGTCATCCCAACGGTCATGTCAGCATAATGTATTCATTAACTATTTTAGCAGCTTCTCATCCATCACTGTGGATATTAGAGCTTGACCTGGACATGGAAGCCATTGTCTTTAAGGACAAGCATCTGTTTGATTCAATGTTCATGCAACTGAGTTAGCCTGAAGTGATGATAAGCACACCTGGGCTTATTTAAATGTGGAAGAATATAATCTAAAACACACTTCAAATGCATTGATTCAGGTCTTCATTTTTAAAAAGAAGTGCAATTAACTACTGAAACAGGCTAACAAAGGAAGTAAGGGATTGTCTGTTTCTGGAAACTTTGCGCCAAGGTGGAAGGGTATGGTTTACTCAAACATGTTATTCAGTGAGATCCAAGTGTGACTTGGAGGAAAGGGATAAAGGGGGCAAGAAAATAGAAGCTTTGTGTTATCCTACAGGTGATGTTAAATGATCCTTTCTGGCCTATGAAAGTCACCGTGATTACAAAGCCATGTTCTAGTGGAGCATTCATCCCTCTAGTGATTACATATTAAACATGATGACTCAGATCATTCATAAAACTTGTTACGTATCCCATCAGATTACATAAACTGGTAAAGCCAAGTGTGAAATAAGAGAGAAGATATGATTGTCTTCCTCTAAATCTCAATTTTGCTTTTACTTATCTTCTTTTTATCTCCTGTTAAATAACTGATCTGATTCACAGGTTCACAGAATCACAGCTTGGTAGTGGTTGGAAAGGACCTCTAGAGATCATCTAGTCCAACCCCCCTGCTAGAGCAGGATAATAAACATTTACAAAGTAGTGTCTGCTCTACTTTTTTTATACATGACTCCAAAGATTTTTCTTTTTCAGCTGCCGTAATAATGTTTTAAAATATTTTCCAGTGATTTGACATTTACTTGCCCTGCAGTTCTTAATTCAAACACTTCAGTGTTTATGAATTTTCAAGCACCAGCTGTAACCATACTTGATCTCAGAAACAATGCATCTTATTACAGATGTATTTTTTACAACAAAATCCCCCTTCATTACCTGTCAAGTTTAATAAAATAACTGCAATGTTGGAGATAATTTCTCATGTAATGATGGGAAGTTTCCAACTGTTTATATTTTCCTTGTATTGTGGAGTTTTCTGTAATTGCTGTTGTCAAATGCAGTTTCGAAACATTGCCGATGAAAAGCCACATTTTCTTATTTTTACTGTAAGTGATTTTGCAGCTGCAACACTCTTCAATACTTGCTCTTAAATTTTTGCATGAGGAGGCAGATCATCCTCCCTCGGCAAAGGGAGTGCTCCAGGTATAACAGAACTAGAACTAACACTGCACTGGACTGGGGGACTCAGGGACACAGCTCCATATCCCAGGGGCTGGTGTCATCCAGGCTCCCAGGACTCAGGGGAAGAGGCAAGTCATGTGCCAATAGGGAGAAAAATTTGAAGAGTAAGAATGAAAATAAAAACAAAAAAACCCAAACCAACCAACCAACAACAACAAAAAAAAACCCCCACCCACTTTTCTCTCTAGATTCTACAGGGAAGTAATGAGTCTTTTCTTACCCTCTCTGCTTACCTTTGCCTTCCCATGCATGTTTCAAACATAGCTTACATCCATAAGATGCATGGAAGATCATACAACTTGGTAATTCTTTGGCAGGTGGATTAATTAATCTCAAAGGACTGCCTATATACCAGTTTGTAGAATTAATAGTTCAGCTGCAGAAAAACAGGAGCACTGTGTTTTACCATTTAGAATAGAAGGAAGCCTGTTACTGAACAGAGAAAAAAAATATTTTTCTGCTCCTGCTGTAGACCGCTGAGGTCAAGTCAAAGACTTCAGTCCTTGCTCCTGGCATGGCAGAACCTATTATAAACTCTGCATTCACCTTCAAATACAGGTGACTACTTTTGGTTGGATTTTCTTAACTGGATTTTTTTAATGCAAAAACTAAACAAAGCACCTCCATGCCTCTCTTTCCTGCCTCATTGTAGAACATTACTCATAGACTGCAAATTTTCTCAAGTAACTTTCATCTTTAAGTTACAATTTATATATCCAACCCTAAAATTTATAATTCCCTCAAGAAGTAAAATATCACAATCACTATTTTATATCCACCAGAATTTCAGAATTTGAATCTTCCCTGGGTATAGTACATAAATAGACAAAAGGTGGTAGTAATTGAATTAAAATGTATGTATTCTAAATTTCTGTAGGCTTCCCTCATGCTCCACCTTTGCATTAGATCAGATCTACCACACAGCTGCTATAGGAGGCCTTGGAGCCTACAGGACTGAGACAGAAGCCATTTGGCACGTTTCACTTTCAGACTTTTCCTACTGTTTAGTTTTGCTGTCAGACAGCAAAACTAGTGTTACCCAGAGTCTTCCTCATCAATGAGAAAGACATTTTAGTATGCTAACTTGTCTCTTTCAATAGCATTTCCTTTCTCAAAGCATTAGAGATCTTCCGGGGTGACTATAAGTAACAGTTGTATTTGGGTTAAATGATAGGATAGTTCCACATCTTCGGAGAAGCCATTTCTCTGTAACTACTCTCTGAGTCAATGGTGCAACTGCAGAGAAGTTTTTGGCACGCTACTTATCACTCTTGCAATACAGCCTGCACCACCAATATGCTTTCAAACTTCTTTTGGAAGGCCCAAAGCAAAAAAATTCTCTCAAGCAAAGGAAGATTTAGGTGTTGTTATGAAAGTTTTCACAGCTAGCGAAAATCAGCAGCAACCTACCTCTGCATAAAATGCAGAGAAAATGGACCATACATAGTAATAGTGTATAATGGAAATAAAGGCATAAATTGGGCTTTAATGGCAGGTTATGAGATTTAATTATGTATCACTAAAATAGCATACTATTTTTCCTTTTAAAGAGAAGGATTACATGTATGGTTACAGTTCTAGAAACCACGAAGGAAATAAAATTAAGACACTTATCAAAGCACAGTGTCCAAAGGAATCCCAAACCAAAGACTATTTTCTTACTTTCTACTGTTAAATATATCATATATTTTTCTGAAGCAATGAAAATATATATATTCCACACTCTCCATAGCTGAAAATACTTAATCAGAATAGGCTTTGAAGTGTAACCTGAGTCAGTGGCAGATATTCCAAAACTTCCATATATTGTGAAGGATACCTATACGTACTCTGTTATGTTGTACACTAAGAAATGTAGTTTATTTCTGTATTTTATTAAATCTTAAAAAATTATATTTCATACCTTATATATAAATTCCTAACGTGTTTATTTTCTTATATATGATACATATCTGTTATATATTTATTCTAAAACACATTATATTTTATTAAATTCATTATTATCAGTATACTTAAATTCATATTATTTATAAAACAAAAGTAATGGTAAAATTATAAAGGATAAAACATACAATAGGATAAATTGTCACAACATATTTGGAAGGAAATCATATGAAAACTTTTATCAAGCACCGTGTACAGTGTAGGTGGACAAAAGAACCCAGATGTGACAGAGGGGAAGTGCAGACCTGGGGCCAGATGTTCAGCTGGGGTAAGCTGTCAGAGCTACATTGAAGAAATGAACCCCCCACAAACTGCATTGTCTCACAGGTCATACAAGGTGGGAATCAAATTAAATTGGGCTCATTTAGTGTTTTTGGCAAATTAAATTACCACAAAGACTCATGAAGGATGAGCAATAAAAGAGGAGAGGTGAAGAAAGAAATGGAGGCTGGGGAGGAGGACGAAGCAAGAAAATGACCTAGGAAGAATGAAGAAGGGTTGAGTACTAAATAAATCAAAGAAAAAAGGAAAAAAAAATGTCATGGGAAGCAGGAGGACAGACATGCAGGAGAGCAACACAGAGAGAGAGCCATGCTCTGTGAGATGGGGAATGCCATCCAGCATCCACTGAGCTCAGCTGGATTTGGAGCCTGTTCAGCATCTAGCAGGAATATTTAGCATTTTCAAGAATAATACAAATGTCAAAGAACTGGAAAAAGTAACTACAGAAAAACCTGGAGAGACCGAGTCAAAGAGATTAAATGATAAAGAAACAAATAACCTATAGTGGGAAAGAAGGGAGAAAGAGACAACAGGTTAAAGAGAGAGAAAAAACATTATAGCTAGCAAAATGATAACCAGAAAACACCAAGGAGAGGTTGGGGTGTGTGCATATATATACATAAATACATATTATTTTGTGGTGAAAAGTGAAAAAGAAAAATAAAAGAGGAAATGTAAGGAGACAAGCTACAGAAAATAGGAGAAAAAAACAGTGTGAAGCAAAGTGTTAGTGAGGAACAAAAGGAGCTGTATCATGGGTGGGGGCCTGGAAGAAAGCCCGGTTGTCAGAGCTGCAAAAGAAGAAAACGAGAATGGAAATGTAGAGTTAGCACAATAAAGAAGTAAAATTAGAGACAGAAGCATGGGACAGATCAGTGAAAAACATTCATTTACTTCAGAGATGAAGCTGTGCTGTGTAGATTTGTCACTCTGAAAATATTTTTTAGGGAAAAGCATTTTTCCTCTATACAGCCAAGAGGGGAACAGCTTGGTGGAACAAAAGAAGTGCAGCACCACTGTTTAATTTGCTGTTCATCTATGCACTTAACAGCAATAACTGTTTTCTGACCACCAGCTCCCTGCCAGCCATCTCTCTTCTTTTGCATCTGACATAATTTTTAACCCACTGCAATAAATTCAATCCTGAGCAAAGCTCACAGGCATGTGCATGCACATGTCGTGGTTTGATCTGCTTGCTCAAAAGGCAGAGTTTCTGATCCATTGGCCTAAACGGTGCTCTCCATCGAAGTGAGCAACTCAACCTTCTGCGCCATGGCTAGTTCCCCTGTCAGCACACACGGCACCGGGCCGGTGGAGACCAGGAGGAGGTGACGTTCCACTGGACGTGATGCTCCACTGGTGTGTCACCGGAGCTGCAGTGCCACCAGCTGCAGGGGACACACACAGCAGTCACCAGGCACAGCGTCTGCAGGGCTGTGGAAGCAGAAGACCCCTGGCCACAGCTATGGCCACCTCCTGTAGAGCTCTGTTGTGCTGATGGCAGTCCCTCAGGGGTGTGTATGTATGTCCCTCTCAGCAGCACCCAACCCTGTTTCCTAAATACATCTGCTGAGACCCCATGGGCTCCTCTAACTGCCCCAAGTTCTGGTGCGCACCGGGGTGCTCACGCCGGTGCCAGCGCCGTTGGGAATTGGCTATGGCCAGCACAGGGCAGCCCATGGCCTCCTCCCACATCCATCACCGCCTGTGCTGCCCAGACCCTGCCGCTCATGGCCAGCGCAGGCCCTGTCAAACGGCCGAATTCAAGAGCAAAAGAAAGATCACACTTTTCTCAAAGGAGGGATCAAGCGAAGGGAAACAATTTGGGGCAGAATCACAAGCCAGCACTCCCGGTTGTCCCATGGTCACCCAGCTCCTGCTGTGTTTTCGGAGGGACCCTCCACAGGCTGTGCTCCAAGTCCCCCGAGCAGCTCGGGCTTATTCAGTGGTCCCAGCTGACGCCCCGCAGCCTCAGGAGGGGTTGCTATGAGGACTCATTAATGGTTTTTGATAATCTGGAAACCTACTAAGTAATTACCTGTTATTAGTATTTCTTCTTAAACTAGGACAGAAACTATTTTGTCATGGCTGATGTACAATACTCCCAAGCTGCCAGCATCACATACGATGTTAACTTCTTGGCAGGAGGGAAGCATTTCGAAGTAGACTCTGAAACAACAATTTTTATTTTAATAAATTCACCACAGTTTTCTTCATGTTCAAGAATGCCTTTTTTGAATGATCACATTGTTGGGATAATTAAAGAAATATAAAATAAGTGGGATGAATAAATATGTTTTTCTAATGAAAATCAGCAGTGAACAAGGAGTATTATTTTGTGACTGGGTTTCTGCATACAGCAAGGGTGTTTATAGCAGTACAGATGGCTTGTGATTCAAACTTAATTTAAGTTTCTGGCTGGATTGTACTCTGTATCAACAGGAATTATAATTTTAATACCCTGTATGTAATTCCAAAACTGTTGGAGTTGTGTATTTGTTTACATATTTTACTCCAAGATAAAATCTCAATGACAGTAAATAAACAGCATCATAAAATCACTATTTATTTATCAGAATTCACTTGGACTGAACTGATTTTCCAAAAGGGTTTTTAAGGGGTTTGTGGGTTGGTTTTAGTTTGTTTTCTGGTGGTTGTTTTTTTTTTTTTTTTGCAAGCTTTTTAACTTCACTGCTGAAAATGCTGGCTGAACACTGCTCTCACTTCTTGTGTCCTTCTGTGTAATAGACTTAGTTAGCAAACACACTTTGAAAGTAAGGGTTCCAAGTACTGATATTTGCTTATAATCTTACCTTTGGGGAAAATATTTATAGGGTAGGGCATCCTGTGGAAATTTTCTTTTCTCCTTCTGTAACATACACCAGTTTAATAGTTTTACTCCACAATTTTGTTCTGCTATTTTTATGGACTGATTATTGCACATAGATACATTATGGGGATATATATACTAGGAAGAAAGAAAACCTGCTTAAGCTGTAACAACATTACTGGTACAAGAACAATTGTATCTGACGGAGCTATGAAAGCTGAAAATAGGCTTAGGTTAGAAATTTTAACCATCGGAGAACTGAGGTTCTGCTCTGGCTTTGCAATAGATGATGGGGTGGAGGTGGGGAGGGGAGGCAAAATGCCAAACTTATTTTAGGGCACAAACAGACAGAAAAGTCTGACAAACAGAAGAGGTGTCTTGGGGAGGAGGAGGAGCAGGCATGATTTTACATGATGAATGAAATGGGTTTTTTCCATGATAGTAGCTTACAATTTAAAGCATAACATGTTGTGAAAAGGGCTAGTTCTGTTCTGAGTATGAACTATGAAGCTCTATCTTCAAGCTCTTTGATCTCCACACCCAAATGAAGACTTGGGGATGACTTTGAAAGGGACATTTTAAAAGCCCAGATTCAAAGACTTGTGAAAAGGAAGGGGAAATAGAAAAGTTTCAGAGCAGACATGAAATGTAAGTTAGAAAACTGGAAAAGCAGCAAAAAAAACTTGATAAAATGGTGCCTTGCTAGTGATAAACCTGCTGTTGATTGTGTTCACTTCGCACTTTGTCTTAGGTGAGGAAGGGAAATAAACTTGTTGAAATTCTTGTAGCAAGGCTAAGCAGGGGAAACAGTGCGCTCAAACCAAGGGTCTCTTTGTCGATCTCCAAATCCAGAAGATCAAAAAGCTTTTTGCAAATCAGCTGTGGCACAAGTCTGAGAGGAGGCTTCTCAGATACCTCTCAAAGCAGGAGAAATTTAGGCAAGTTCTTAGGATGTAATTTTTATTCCAAAAAGTGACATAAACAATTATTAGGATGCTCTCCTACACTTGGTAATAACCAACCATTACATTGTGAGCTTGAATTAGCAATTTCAGTAAGACTAAGCAATAATAATGAAGGTTTATGGTTCTTAGGAAAAGAGGAAAGGAACACACAAAGATGGGAATTTAAGCAAGTGCATTTTGGTACCTTCATAGTGTAGGTTATATTTTCCCTGGAAATTAATGAAGGAAAAAGAGGAGTTCAAAAGAGCTGACAGGTTCTTAAACAGTCTATGCTAAGAATGCAATGAGGAAGAATTAAAAAAAAAATGTATCAAGGTCTCTCTAGGCAGATTAAAAGCTCTCTAGTATCCTCAAAATACAAGGAAGTATCTGAGTAACACCAAATTACTATCAGTATTAATTAATAGCTTAAGCTTATAGGCCCAATTCACAGAATAAAATGTCTCTGGCTCTTGTTAGTTATGTCAAAGGTTATCAGAAGACAGTGTTAGCTGAAATATGAAGCAGAAACCATTCATCATTCTCTGTTGGGCTGCTTCTGTTGTAGGTCTGGAGAAGAGTTTTTCAGAAATCATACCTCATCATCCTCCTTGCATACACCATATCAGTCAGACTCCAGAGACTAAAGGAAAAATAATTTATCACATATAAAAACTCCCTGTTTTAAACACATCCATCAAGGTTCATATTCAAACAGAGGTATTACCATTTGGAAAACTATCTAGTGTTTTCTTAAAGCTACTTGAGCAGACAGTGTGGAGTCATTGCCACTTGAGAAAATTATGCAAATGGCTTACCCAAACACCGCTGACCATAAACCACGTACTTGTACTGAGCTCCTTTCGATGAAGCACAGTGACTACACTTCATCAGCAAAAATTCAAGTGTAGGCATGTAAACCCTGTAAACATTTGGTATGCCTGGACTAGAAAGGAAAATTCCACCATTCGAACTCATCTGAAATTTAGCTGTCTCCCATGTGGCACAAAGAATAAGACAGTTGCTAAAATAATACATGTAGGTACTTACTGGCTTTTTCTCCAGCTTGAGGAATGAGTCAATTCATGCTCCCAAAAGAACTAACTAGCTCTTTTTTTTTTTTTTTTTTTCTTAATCTATCCTGTGTTCAATATTTCTTTGCAAGTACAGAAGTGAAAAGTCTTAATGTACAAACTACAGAAATAAGCATTTGCGCTTCTGTTGAGATTTCCACCTGGTGATGTTCTGGAACAGTGGCAGCCTGATTGAAAAGCTATTACTAAGTATTTTTAAATACTTCTTTAAAAGTCTTATTGAACCTAATCAGAGCGCTTCCATGAATAAGCTCAGTGAATAAGAGATTTACATTTGGTACCCAGTGAATTACCTGCCAAAGGTACCATCTCATTTTTAGGTTGTCTGAATATGAATCTCAAAAGATAAAACACAGAAAATGTTAGTGCAACTATAAAAGAAAAAAAAAAGTTTCTACAAATTTTGGTAAAGTGAAACTTCTGCTTTTGGATAAATCGCCAATCCACCAGACTGATCACTGTCACACTGTGCTCTCTCAGATATGCCTATTATATGCAACCACTTTAAGGAATTTTACATGTGAAAAGGACCTGTTTCTCAACTTATCTGTGTACATTTCTCCCACATGAACTGCGTTATTTGTAATGACATCAACTGTGGGTCTGATTCAGAAGTCCTAACTGCCCACAGTCTTACCGATTTAGGTGGAAGCTACAAGCAGCTTTGAGAATTAGACTGATACGTTCTCACAGGCAGTCACGAAAAGACCATTGTGTTACAGATGAAGTATTCATGATATTAAATGTATCTCCGTCATTTAAGGTCTGCAGAACTGGCATTCCCTTTTGCAGATGACTGCACCAAACTTGCAGTTATAAATAGAAGTGGTGGAATTGGAGCACAAAGTGTTGAAGATAGGTAGACAGATGCTCATATTTTTCTCATGGAAATACCAAAAAGGAAAAAAGGCTAGGAAATACCAAAAGTATCTGTCATATCAATTACAGCTAATGCCAAGCAGCTACTATTACCAAGAACCGTTCTTCAGAGCATATGAAGCTTGATAAATTCCTTTCTTTCTTAAGCTCAGCAAGCAATTCCTTTATATTAAACCATTTTGGCAGGCAGAGGCAGTGTGTACAACTCCAAACATCCTCGCACAAAGCACTGTAAATACAATTTGTGGTAGCACTAATATGACAGGAAACATTAAAATAGATAATTATTTCATGACAAAATAGAAGTCTGCCTAAGGTTTTCTCCCTTATTCTTTTCTTAAAGGGACAGCACCCACTCCCAGTTTCCCTATTCCCACAGTCAAAGCTGGGACTCCACCACCTCTGGTGGAATTGTTAGCATAAGAAATCATTGTGGGTATGTTTTTCCCATTTGTGACACTAGTTATTAACACAAGGCTATTGTGATATTACAATATTACTGTGTTACTGAATGTATCACATTTACTTTTGTTAAGCACCTTCAGACTGCCAAATACCCAGCACTATAGAAGTACAACATATAATCGTGACCTAGTAACATTAGACAATGTCAGCCTCCTGCTCCAAAATCCAATTCTGTGGTTGAATGTCAACAAGATGCAACATTACACGCAGCGCCCACAGCCAGCAGGAGCTTGGGGAGCTGCAGGTTATAGGGCAAACAGCCCGGATTAGAACCAGTCCTGTACAAACAAACATGAGATGAAGGACTGCAGTGTAGCAGAACAAAACTACTTTTGAGGCAAGGTCCTGCGGTGAGATTAATTATAATAAATGCAAAAACATAAAATTTGTTAATACCTAATAAATCATTAATGGCAGTAAGCAGGGAAATTACTTACTGCTATCTTGAATTAGCATTTTAAGCTGTGGCTGACATACAGACTATCTCATTAAACAGAATCATTATTGAATGAGTCAATGAACTATGTAATGATAATGTCTGTTCCCTTACATGTTGAACCCTCAGCAAGGTGTTCAGATAAGCTCTCACACACAGTAAGCAAAGTCTCTACCCGTTCATCAACAGACTACATCCTGTGGTTGCATCTCCCTCATGACGCTGTGGCACACATTGCAGTGGAGCACTCTATCAGGTGTGGATTTATTCTTTATTTAAAACAAACAAACAAACAAACAAACCAACCCTAAATCTAAACCAAAACCAAAGCACAAACATTAGGGTTACCAGCCTGCTAATGTAACTTACCACTTCAGGACCTCTTTCGGAGTCTCCATTACTACCCTCCCTGTCCTTTTTCTTTCCCATAACATAATGGTACTGATGCACATCAGTGCGAAGTGTTAAGCTAAAGCCTGCATTTCAGAACTAATTCTTGCTAAGGTAAGAGTTTTACCTCCCTTTTACAGCCCTTTCTCCAGAGAAAGCCCTCCTTTATACAACATAATTTTCTGTAAGAACCAAAAGAACTTTTACAGTTTGGAAGACAATGAAAAGGTTTCCAGTCTTTCTTCAAGACAGTTAGTCTGAGGAGAAGCAAGATCTCCAGTCTTTAAATAATAATAGCTCCCTCTTTACTTAAAGATACATGAAGGAAACTTCATGGTTGATCTGACCAGCATCTTGTCTCTATCGTCCCTGCTCTGCAGAGGCTGTTTTCAGTCTGCATTCAGAATTCCCAACACAAACCTACAATACTGGCTCTAAAATTGTGACCATTTTTTCTCCCTCTGTCTTTAAGAGGAATGTGCTTTTCTTCATGAATACATCTTCAAGCCATTCTCTACACAAACATAAACACAAGATATAAACTTTTTCCTGCTTCCAGATCTCCATACGTAGGCTTTCTCCAAAGCGCTATCCCTGGACTGACAACTGATACAGCCGTTGGCAATACAGCCTGTGTGAACACCCTGGTACCCTCTCGTTCCAGATGAGACAGAGATGGTAGGGACACTTTAGGCATCTAGCTGTGCAAACAGCTTGAGGGATTTCTGACTTTAAGCACTGTCATTTCTTGTGTTGGGTTTGAAGCTTGATTTGCTTCTCCTCTGGCATGTCATACGAGGCTGGTGGATTGCAATGAACTTCTTGCAGTTGCTGCTGGACTTCACCTCAGTGTGCTGCTACAGATGTGGAGCTGCAGTCTCAGCTGATGTCGCTGATGTTGCTGTTCTGCCAGACATTTGGGCAATATTTGCATCTTTCCCTTTGCACAAAAGGATCCTGAGAATTTGTTGTAACACACAAGAATGGGCAGTACTCTTATCCAGTACGATAATTGTAAGAAAATTAACTAAACACAGTTATTTTTACTTTATATATATACACACATACACATAAGTGTATGTGTGTATATATATATATATACACACACATAAAAGAGACATCTGTTAGCTTTTTATTTGCTGGAGCTTCCTTGTATTGTGGTCACAATCTGCTGTTAACAACAGAAAAATGAAGTCATCTATAGCTTTTTGGTTCTCTTTCAAATCCAAAGAATAAAAAAATTTATGATGCTGTTCTGGAATCAGTCCTAAACATACATTCTTGGACTTGTTTTAAAGGAATTCTTTATTCCAAAAATAACTCCATATTCCAAAATTTTGGATTCAGTATGTGCTGCCCATATTAAAAGTTCAAACAGCTTTTAAAAGCTTAAGCTCTGCTATATCCTTTGTTTCAGAAAGGTATTGTGCAGCTTTCATTGTCTCTGAAACAAATAGGTTGATTAAAAAAAAACCTTTCAAGGCAAAGTCTTAAATATGATTCATGGCATAATGGCTTTAAAATCAAATTCAGATCCTATGTAAGTAGATGCACCACTAAACTTTGTGTAACAATGACTCATACCAGATCTGAATCTGGCTCTTTGTTAGAAACTGAAATCTTGATACCTCCATTACTGCAACATTGGCCAATTTTGTTTCCTCTGTAACTTCTAGTGACTTCAACCTCTGTGTTTTAGAGCTGTCTAAAATTCAGCACAATGGAAGGGTGCACAGCTTCTTAAGGCACCAGGTTTGGACAAAGAGCATCTGGCCTCATCTGGTACAGACTTCCTGTGAGATCTTTGTCTCTGGAGCTATTTCTATTAAAAGATCTGAAAATCTAAGCAATAGGTCCTTCTACTTTTACTGCCTCTGGCTCTGGAGTGCAATCCAGACCTCTAGTTTTGTGTCTAGGCTTGCGACAAGGCGTATGGGGAGAGTTACGTAGTTCAAAGCATATGCTTTCCCAGTACCTTTCGGAACAGCAGTCCAACTTAAGTATCTGTATTAGGAAGCTGGCTTCAGCATGCATTCAACAAAGACAGATACTCCTTTATAGTGCTTCCCTCCACTGATTTCAGTTAAATAGCTGAAGTGAGATGGAACAAATAACGTCCTGTGAAGTGGCAATCCAAAAGCCTCTCCCCATCCACAGAAGAGCCACACAGAGCTGGACCAGACGAAACAGTGATGGATCTTCTCTGGACACTTCTTTCTCTGGTTCATTTGGAGTCCAGAGCCTGGAATTCCTTCCCCTTCACCAAACCTGTGTTATGCACCTAAATATATTCTAAGAGGTCAGCGTTTGCTAACGGCTGGCTTCTAAACATAGCTGGCAGAGGAGGCTGTGTGGCAGGCCCTGCTCTCCATGAAGTTGCTGAGTGACTGGCAGTCTCAGCCCTCCACATGTTCAAACTGCCTTTTGTCAAAGGCAATGCCTCTGATTTCTGCAAAGACGGACATGTTTTGTGATGATAAAGAGGGAGCCTGACTCTGCAACCTACTGCATAGGGCACGTATCTACGAGGGGGAAGTTCTTCTCTCTGAGTTTTACCAACTTCAGTACAAAGTAGGGGAGATGGACTTCACTTTCTGTAAGGTTGGTGCCTCAGCCAGCAGGTGACAGAACCAGTGGTCTCCTCACACCTGGTCTGGCCCCGTGAATGCTCTGTAATTTCTGCTGCATAGGAAAACACGGGCACCACCTGCTTAAACGCTTCAAGATAGGTAACCTTTCTGAAACAAGCCCTGAATGAGCAATTTTCAGGATGGCAATTGTTTCTCTGCACCTAAGGCTTTTTGTCCAGTCTAAATGCAGCAGCATTCAGCTAACAAGAAGCACCAAATACATTCATGATGTTGCCAATGTTATTAAATATTCCTATGATGCTATCAAAGTAAATAAGGACAGACAGCAGCCAATGCCATTTAATCTAGAAACAGTGAAGGGGAAGACATCTCCCCACAAAAATATGGTGGAGACACAGTCTGACTCATTCCCCCTCCATGTGCTCCCCAGTTCTGCCTGAAAAGCAATTTCCTTAGAGAAGTCATTTTTCTTTGGTTCTTTAGCCACAGCCAGGCATGAGAAGAACCTCTCTGTTACTCCCTTCTAGGATGCTGGTGGGGTCTATACCTGCCTTCACAGTGGGATTTAGACAATGTCTTCAGTCCTACAAAGTAAGTCAAAAATTGCACATAATAAAGCACTGAATTTGAACCATAAAGGACAATTCTCATTGTGTGAATTTGAAATAAATCAACCAAATTTTCATAATTTTAGCTTTAGAGCTGGATTTTATAAATAATATAGTAATATACATAATTCTGAATTAGCCATTTTAACAGAAGAAATGTGGAAGGGATAAATAGGGATATTATATAGAATATATATAAAGGAGATTAATATATATTAATATCTATAAAGTAGATTACTATTGATTTTTGCTACTATGTATTAGTTTAAACAATACACTTTTATACATTTATTTACGAATATTTTAAACTAGTAAAAATAAATGCTGATGTAAACCTAAGATGGAAATAGCTGGGACTTCAACTCTGCAAATTCCAACACATTCTTCCCACAACACTAAGCTTATCCACAGCTTAACTATTTTATGGTGCAACATTTTTTACTTCACATTGAATAAAGCACCATGATTGTAACTCAGAAAGAAAAACAGAAATAAAAATGATACTGAAATACTGTATGAGTGAGTTAACAGTATTCTAAGAACTCTGGCTTCTGGAATTTCCTGATTTTTGTGTGTCTGACTTTTTGACTTGCTACCAAAACTAAAAATTTCTTTTTAAAAGGAAGCAGAGGCAAAACCCCATATTTTGGGGGGATTTTTTTATATGCTTTTGACTTCCTTAGCACACCTTATAAATTGCCTAAGCACAACCTTACAACTCTTTGTCTAACACCAGCTAAACAGAGAGATAATCTTAATAAGGAGGCCTCCATAAAGAATATGCCTTATTGCAGAGCAGTGTGCTCCAGTTAGTTAGATCCACTACATTTCACTTACTTTCTGTCTGCTATCCCTAATCCTCATGAATTAGGACATGCCAATCTGCTCTCTAAACCTTAGCAGCTCCTCGCTCTCATAAAATTAAGATTTAATTTGAAAGTGCCTTTAAAAACGTGATACACAAAACTGGACGTATGGCTATGTGAATCTGGACATAAGGTATTTATACTTGCTGTACTTACCTTCCCATTCACTCTTGCTCCTCATCTCTTTAGACATAAGCTTTTCACAGCAAGGTCTCTGTGTATACTTCTGATTAATGCTAACATCAAAGCCACCTCAAAATTGGTTCATAGGTTTCATAATCTCCTGAAACTCAAGCCCTACCAGCTGCCTATCTGATCCTAGCAGCTCTCCTGATGTTAGAAATACTGAGAAGAAATGCATGCAAGCCTCAAATAGTGTTGTCTCTTCCTGTGCTTAAAAGAAGGTCCAGTGCAGACTGTTAGGGTGCAAGATGAAATAAAAAAAAACAAACCAAACCAAACCAAAACCAAAAAAACCTTACGACCAGACTAACACTGCTCACAGCACACTGTTTGGTCTCATTAATGACAATATCAGTGTGGACACAGCTTATGTGCTTGTCCTGCACCTTACAGAATGAATTCCCAGCTTCTCCAACTCAACAGTATAAAGCAAGAAACAGGGTCACTCCTTCTTTAAATGGGTTTTTAACATTAACATTAAAGGGGTTCTGTCAATCCTCATGCATATACATGTCAGACCAAAGACGACAACCAAAGAAAACTATCATTGTAACTGTTGTTTCCAGATAGATGCAAGACAATCTGTTGAACGCCTACTAAACTGAAATACGAGAGGCTTCTCTCCTTGAACAGCATCAGACTCCTTACAGCAATACTGTGTGATCCTCAAATGCGCTTTTTTTTACTGACACAGAAGACATAAACCAGTCTAGAAAGTGGTCTTAGAATCGATGTTTATTGTGCAGGACCCACATACAAAGGTATGATATGAAATATATCTGATGCATGATACAAGAGCAAATAGTAAATGAAAACCAGAAGATTGCTTGTGTTTCCAATCTAAATAGTGTCCAGAGGTACCAGAGCAAAGAAAATAAGCCAGGCTGAAAAGAAACTTTACAAGCACCACACAAAAGCTATCCTGCACAGAGACATATACAAGCATTTGTGCTTCTAAATCTCATCCTATTTTGAGGAATTTAATCATGGATAAGCCTTTTGCTGCCACCTGTACAGAAATCGATGTCAGACAGAGCACTTCAGGGCAGTGAAAATAAGTAGGCTATCAAATACTTGAACTAATAGACATTAATCAAACCAGGGACCCAAACTTTTCCACAGTAAAAGTTTTATCCATGTTCATTCCTGCAGACGGCAAGTTTAATTGCTGTTCAGTGACATTCGTTTTAATGTGAAATACTATTTCAACTTTGGCCTCTTATTTATCCAATGTAAAAACTACAAGCATAAATGAGAGGTACCTGAGAACCGACCTGTAGCAGACCAAAGCAGTTGTTTCAAAAGCTCTTGAAAGACCGCTAGTCTGATGAGGATGCTCCCATTCATCTGATGCTGAGGTCACAAGCATTTTGTTCGTGAAGACTAGTGTTCTCCTGCACATCTCAAGGCACAACAAAGTGCAGCCCTGGAGGACCACTGACATCTGGTGGTCATTTCAGTCCTCCCCAACAGTACCTGCAACTCCTGGCAGGCAACAAGCGCTAGTTGAAGCACAGAGATCATGGAGGTTTGGGGGAAGTAAAACTGCTTCATCAACAATTAGCCTGTGTCACAGCCCACAGGGCTGCTCGTGTGAACTGAACTCATGCCTCTCTGGGAATGTAAGTGGTTTTATCTAGAACTAACAAAAAAAAAAAAAAAAAAAAAAAAAAAAAGAGGAAGGAAAAAGTAAAATATAAATGAATTCTAAAAAAGTCATATATATTGCATTTTACCATGACTTGATCAGATTATACTTTACAGATGGCCTGACAGAAATGCATGCCAGGGAAGCATTAAGTTGGAAACCCTACTCTGTGTTTATTAACTTAGTGGAATTTGTTGGTTACAAGTAAATGCAGATGAACTGCAATATACAGACAACAAACTCAGTTAAAGCTGCCAGCACATTAATAGGGATAATAAAGCTTTCCTAAATAGAGCACATTTAATTCAACAAGTTCTTGAGAACAACTGGGTCATGAAATAGAATTATATAAAACTGTCTTTTTGACAAATAAAAAAAATAAAAAAAGCATTGTTTCCTAGGTAAGATGTTTCTTATTACTGAAAAGGAGCAATGAGATTTAGGTCTTCTCTTGCTAGACAACTAACATAATATTAAATTATAAGCGGGAGTATTCAACAATTTTATCCATTTTGATATCTGCTAGATGGTGAGAGTGCCCAGACAGAAACTGCAGCAGTTCCCTCCAGCAAACTTGAGAGAGGATCTTCTTGGTGCTCAAAAGCAATTGTGCAGAGACCACAGCCACCAGCACTGGATCTAAAATGTGCTTAGGCCTGATAGCACTGGCTGTTGATAGGCAAACATTTAAAGCTATGTTTCGCTTATTGCAGTTATCTACAGCTTGTAAACAAAACTCTGAGGCTTTCAGACATTCATCAAGAATACAAAAATCTTACGAACTGTCACGAGAATTTTCAGCCCTTCTCAAATGCTTTCTTGCTGCAAAATGATTCAAAGTCTGCTTTCAGGTAAATTGTGTTTCTCATTGAAACGGGAGCTTAGTTCAAACATAGTGAAACTCTCAGCTTTTGCTAAGTAGTGGGAAGTAATCTAAGTGTTTTTCTACACCTTTCCTACATACTACAAGAGTGCAGCTTTGCAAAAAAATCTGCAGTACAAATCATCTGTCTCCATACTGACCTATTTGTCACTTACCACCAATATGACACCTCTCCAAAAGTAGATTGCTAAATTACAGTTTCACCTTCAATCTGGGGTACCTAACCAGACTGAAAGATAGTGGACTATTTTAAATTACTTTCACAAAATGCATTGTTGTGCAGATGTTTTCTAGTTGGCTGTGGCACATTGCAGGCAAAAATTTCATAGAGGCACATGCAACTGCTAATAGAGCCAAGTAGTGTGCAAAAAACAGTAGTAGTCAGAGTGGAAACGTGAAAGGGTACCTGGGACACTAATATGGAGACAACTGTATCAAGCCACCCCAATGAAACCAGGAAATGTGCACCAAAATAGTTTGATCTGACTCAGCCAGCGCTTACAGCTGAGCTAGGCACCTGGCTGGGCCAAAGGCTACCCAAAAGGCTTTCAAAAGACAAGTGTCAGGGTTTTCACTACCATTTGTATTTCAGCAGAAGTCCAGCATCTGTTGATTGCTGATGCCTCTGGAGAATTTCACTCGTGTGGCCTGCAAATCACTGATGTTCATATGTGTTTCAGGTCTCTTCCTGTACTACTGCATGAATATACAGTGACAAAAATGGCTCCACAAGACTGCTTTTTAACACATTCCTGAAGGTCCAACTGCAAATCAACAGACATTAATCAGTCCAGAGACACTCTCGTACATGACAGGCACAGAGCCTGTGTTCCACTTAAATCCTACTCCAAGCATTTAAAGTAAGTGCTATTTTCAGTATTTCAACAATGCTGGTTTCTGCACAGTAATGCATTTCACCCACAGTGAAAAGCTGTCACATTGCGGCATATCTATTAAATAAAAGCATTATAATTAGGTCAGCTAGTGGGTAAAAGGGACAATAATCACTTTAACAAAGCACTGTCACAGCCCTTATAGGTCCTCAACTGAAAAGAAAGTCTCTTCTTTCCTTTGTTGTCCCTGCAACATTTATGTTCCATAAATATCTTGGCACTGCCAATCCAATTATACAACAGCAGGAGATGATTATTGTGTGACAATGTTCTAATTCACAGACATAACCTTTCTTCTACGTTTATATTTTACTGGGGCTATTTTCCTGGGGGGTAGAGATGCCCTTCACTCACCACCAGGGACAGATGGGTCTAAAAATAATTTTGCCTGGTTCTAAATGACAACATCATGTTGGTAAACCTCTTCCGAAGACACATGAAAGCAAGATAACCCATTCCTGCCAGCACGCTGACCAGCAAGGTGGTGCCAAGAACCCTGGGCGCCCTTTTCTTGGCCACACGGAACGCCGTTGGCAGAACGGCTGAGATTAATATATTGTTGACATGTCCTAAAACTTTGTAAAATGCTTTTCTCTTCAGGACACGCTCATAATAAGCTTCCAAGTTGGGCCGCTTTCCATTTCCCCAGTTTCTTCTTGCTAATCCCAGAAACTTCAGGCGATGTAATGTGACGGCGAGTGATACATCTGCCAGACTGAAGAAATCACCACAGAGCCAAGGCTGATTTTCATCTTCTAAGCAGAGATAAAACATAAAGAATTAGGAGCTAACAGAATACAAGCACACGTAGAAACCTCCATGGGCTAACGTTTAGTTTAGCGCTATTTCAAAATGCTGTCGAATAAACACCACGACCATGTCAGCTAAGGTATGACTTTAACCAATGAACGTTTTACTAATCCCTGTCCATTCTTCACACAATACTGTAAAGTCTTAGGCTCAGCAGCCTGGCCTACACTTGTTAAGGGAAAAAGAGCTACATTTCAAGTTCATACATTAAAACAGACAGGAAACATTTATTTTCCTCAACTACATTTCTCAAATCTGGATTAAATTAACCAGGAGTGGAAAGGAGGAAGGCAGTTCTGCTTTCACTGAAAAGCTACCACTTGCCTGAAGAATTCATCATCTTGCTGTGTCACTCAGCTCTATGGCATTCACTCAGGAACTGTTAATTTGCTGGAGACTTTCAAGTCAAAAAGATGCAGAACAGATGACTGACCTGCACCAAACACACCAGCTCAGTGAGAAGACAGTCTGTCCACCCATCCTTCCTTTGTGCCTCCTAACCCCAAACCATGGGGCTTTCACACTGAGAAGCTGGAGAAGCGATGGATATTCACCCTGCCCACCAGGAGTCAGGAGCACAGATGGAGACCCCAAGATCCCTCCCCAGACAAAGGAGAGAGATGAATCTTCTTGGGATGGCTCAGAGCAGGCACTGCTGGGCAGCATCACACCTCTCACTTCAGTGATCTGAACCACTGCCACCTGAAAGGGCTGACCTGTACTGATGATATCAGGAGCTTTGGAAACCCAGCATATTAAATTTGTTAGTTAGCATAGCTGCCAGCATGGGTACACTGCTCTAGCCTAGATCTCAAACAGGTCTATGCCATTTCTTCCTCATTTGCAACCTCTTGCAGTTCTTCGCACACAACAGGCACACAAAACCACTAGCATGAACATTCAGCAGCACCTCTGTGGAAGCAGAGAAATTTTGCAATGTCTCTTTCAACTCATTTGCCACCAGAGGAAAGCAACAGTTTGGCACACCACCGGTACCAGTCCATTTCGAATGGTTACCCAGGTCTGGAAGAAAGGCCTCTGCAGAGAACGAGTCTGTCCTGTGCTGCTGAAAGGATACCTAGGGATTCATCCAGTGCATTAAGTAAGATGATGGAAAGGAAGACCAAGGAAGCTAACCTGTGTGAAAGAAAGATGCCTGCAGTGGCAGCATCAGTAAGTGAATGAGGGATTTGAGCAGTAGCAAGAGAAGCAGAAGGTCAAAGGTTGACCAGGACCTGGCAGAAGCATTGTTCACAAACCCAAAAAATGTGAATACCTCAGGCAAAATTCCAAGAGGCATGTCATAATCCTATGTTTTACTAAATCCTGTGATCCTGTTGGTTTTTGTAAGCTCATCAATACTGTATCAGTTGACTCCTTGGAAAGGCTTTTCAGCAGAGAAAGCAAAGGGGCTGCTGGAAATGGTGACAGACTTTGCTGATCAAAATCCCACCATCCTTTGTGAGTTAAAACATTTTCTGCAACTCTTTTGCTTCTGAGTCAATAGAAAATATAACCTAGATTTTCAATTCCTGGTTCAACTCTACTGTCCTGATAGTAACAGATAATTATTACGACAGCTATTTACAGAGCCAAATGCAAAGAGTTACTGATCTGAGCAGATGCAGTTGATATAGACTGATGCTTCACACAGCTCCCAGTGAAGTCAGAAGAAGGATTCCTATCAGCACCACTGGGAGTTGGACCAGACTCTGAATAAGCAGAAGACTAATCCCATTTAAACAAAATTCAACTTTCATTTGGGTGGACAGCCCATAAACACTACTGCTTTTCAAGAGGGCAGGGGAGGGAGGTTGTTTAATACTTAGAGCACTTATCCAGATTGCTAATTCTGCATATACCACAAATATCAGCACAGTAATTAAACAAGCTCTTAATGAACCTGTGTTAAATATTAAGGTCACGATCATTATAGTGAACTGTGGCCTACAACTACAACATCAAGAATAACATTATGTAGTTAAGGATTTTCTTATTTTGTTTATAGAATATTGCAAAATTGTGCAGCTAATTATACTCACTATGCTGAAAATGTGATCAAGCACTCTCATAAGATTTCTACTCACTGACAGCAGCAGTAACCTAAACTAGTATTTAAAACAGTATTTGATTCCTTCTGTGAAGTTAGATCAGTATATGCTAACAGATTCAAATGGGATACATTAAAACCCATCCTGCAGTGGTGCTGTCAACCAGCTTACTCAGTCTTCCCAAACATAAGCATCAACAGGATTTAACAAGAATGCTTCCTCACCTGGTGTTTCCTCATTTCGCCGCTGCAATTCAGTCTCAACCTGATCCAAAACTTTTTCCAGTTCATCCAGTATTTTCTTTAGATATTTTATATTATCATGATCCAGCAGTTTAGACTAAATATAGATACAAGTTAGTGTTTTAATCATTGTACAGAGTTTATACTTTTATCAGAGAAACTTTTACTTAGATACTACAGTGCTTATTCATAAAATGTGATTATTTTCTCCATGTAGTCAGCTGGATACCATTTGGATACTGGTGACAATTCAGATAACAGAAGAAAAACATGCTAGATATCGAGGTTTGCCTCACCCTGCAGGGGTGCTCAACATCCCAACACCAGCACTGATGTGTACTTACCTTTGAAGTCAGTGGGACCAGTGCAATGCTTCAGCACACACTTGAAGTGTGTAGCTGATTTGGGGGACAGACTGTTTCATGCCTTGTAGGGTTAAACCACTGCACGACATTACTTGTAATGACAGGTGAAACAAATGTTTACAATATGACAGAAAAAATCTGACACTAATAAGCTTATAATAAAGGGGGAGAATACAAAGAGTTTTCTTACTTTAAGGCGCTTCTGTTTTGCTATATAGGCATCTTGAAGGTCGGGATTTTCTTCTGCAAGTTTTTTCAACTCTGATTCTGTGTTACTTATTTGGCCTGATACAAAAAAAAACAAAGGAATGACATTAGATATCCAAATGTACCGATAACGCAACCCACAGGAACTTATCAATAGCTTGTGTACAAATATCACACTGAAGAAATGGGAAGTGGTACTTCAATGAAGCATCATCACCAAGTTAGGATTCAAAACCATCATGCTTTGGAAAACTTAACTGCTGCATAAATTGACCCACCACACCTTCTGCTCATCCGTTTGCAGTGAACTCTATGAAGCCAGGTAAGAATGAGGAATTCTTGTTAATATTTCTCTCTTATTCAGATAAAACCATTTTGCTGCCAAAAACAATGCTAAATCATGAAATTCAACTACAAATACCTTGTTGTTGTTTGGTCCTTGTTACTCCTTGAGGAGCATAGGGCTGTACAAATACCTTAGGTCTCTGATATTTTTGTACCTCAGCTCCTGGGTTCCTAACACACTTTTCATGCTGTGAAAGTGCAGATAGGCCCATACTGAGTTTTTCTGTAGGTCACTGTAGGTCACGTGCATAATTCCACAGCAAAAGCCTAATATCACTGCATATGGAACCAAGGTGTTTTCAGTTAGCTAAATGTGACACCAAAATCTGGGATTCCTTTTAGAAATGTTTCTTATGGAGTTTATGGATGTTCTAGAAAAACATTCATTACCTGACTTAAAGAAGAAATTATGGGAAAAATTTAAGATAATTTTAGTGATTTCTACTATATGTGTACAGCCTTTTCTCTGCTTAAAATGGGGCTTTGCTTGAAAATGCCATACTTACAGACCTAGAATACCAAAAGACAGTGAATAATAAGTTAACTTCTAAAAATAAATATTTCTATTAATAAACTGAGAACAAAGGAATAATTTTAGGGCATGAATTACCTCTCACTTGTACCTGATAATTAAGTTTAGTTCCAATTAAGTCTTCTAAATTAAGCTCATAGAAAATTCTTCCTAGAGAATAATGAACTCACTGTTTTATATATTCTTTGTTTCAAGCTGACATGACTGTGAAAGCCATCTTTCAACATAGAATATGAAGAAATTGAGGGATCTAATCACACAGCTGAAATCTTATATATGTAATTAATTATTTAATTGGATTTGGTATGCATAAACATAACACATAACTGGCTGGTGGCTTATTACATCTAGCACTTTGAAAAAGATCAGCTTTTCAAAGCTGAAAACTAAGCCACCCGGGAGAAGCTTGAACAAGCAAAGGAATTGTTCAGGAACATTCATGAGCTATTCAAAAAATGCCTTGAATCAAGAAAGTAGGCTATGCTTTAAGTATAAAAAGATAAGAAAACACCCCTATTTAGACAAGCAGTAATTTTAGCTCTACCAATATGAATGTGTGTGTGTAAACTGACAACAATGAATACCAACTAAAAGCTAGAGGGGAAGAAGAACACATACAGTCAGCAGAACACAAGACAAGGTTGTAAAGCAAACCATAATAAAAGCACTATTACCATGTGAAAACAGAAAAACTATCAATAATGCCTATTCAATAAACAGTTATCATCCACCTTTGGGGAAAAAATGCAGACTGTACACTGATATAAGATAATAATTCATGTTACTTCAGTAAAGACAAAGAATGCTAACTACTGTTACTGAAATTACCCATTCTAAATCTCTCTAGATAGTTTTTATAGAGAATTTTTTTTTAAATAACCATTGATCATTGGACCACCGACACCGACTTCTAAATACTTTGAAATGCTCAAGAATTTTCCAGCAGACAGAAAGAAAACTAATTCTGTGATGATGTTTTATAAAGGGTAACTCATGCAACTATAAGGAAAACTGCCTGACTTCACTTCTGACAACGTAATGCATGGCTAATAAGAGAACTGACTTGCCAAAGATTTTAAGGAGGAGGATAGCACAGTTTGTTGGAAATAGAACTTCTCAAACTAACACAGTATCATCTTTTGATATTATTAATTTAATAACAGGATAGTTGTACTACATTTCAAAGTCTCTGCAGTATTTGACTTTGTTCTACGGAGCATTCTAAACTGTATCAAAAAAATCAACATGATATAAAGCACTGACTTTGACAAAAAAAATCAGACATCTCAGAACATAACTGTAAACAGGGAATCATCATCCAACCGTGTTCTCAGGATTTGATCCTTGTCCTAGAACTATTTAGCTCTTTCATAATACTTAGAAGGAAACATAATAACATGAATTAAAGTTTGCCATGGTAAAAAGACTAGAAGCGATGTAAATCAAGAAAAATCATGGCACTGAAACCCAGCAGTCTGGACTGGTTGATAAACTGGACGTAAGCAACCAATCGATATTTTGACACAATCTAACCTAAAATATAAACTGAACGAAAAGATACAGTTCAGAAAAGATACAGGCCACATTTCTTGGCAAGACAGCTGTAAGTTTGCAAGCAGTTCTGAAAAACTAGACTGAGGTCATGGTCCATGACCAGCTGAACAAGGATTCCCAGTGCAGTTCTGTGGCTGAAAGTAATGCTGGAGTCCTTGAACATACATACAGTTAAATAAAAAAAATTAAAAAAAAAAAATTATCTTCCTATCTGATACCAAAGTGAACAGACTCTGCTGTCCAGTTCTGGTGTCCAAACCCAGGGAGAAAAAAGAAAAAGGGGGGGGAAGAAAAAAAAAAAGAGCTAGGAGAACTGAAAGATTATATGCCAAGGATTTTTCTGAGTATCACTGAATGTTGTTTAAACTAAGAATTTCTGCAAACTACTGGATTTGAAACAGTTCATTTCAGGAGGTTCTCTGTTATACAGGGGACTGGGCAACATAACCTACAGTTGTTTCCTCTTCCCTTAACATATTTTTTCATGGGAAATTTGTATGCATATAGAAGTCCATCAGGTAAAATACCGATCCCAAGGAAGTCAAAGGGCATTTTACTATTGATTCTACCAGATCACCAGATCGTGCTTTATCCTGATTCTATATTGTTGCATTATTTGCACTCAGGATTTTAGTTTAAATTGTGCTTTAACAATTTTCATTGGTCAGACGAACCCAAGCCACCTACTTTTTCACCTTTTTTTTCTCCATACCTCTGGCACCAAGTTGACACTAGTACATTCCTCAGACAAAAAGGGCCTGATGATTCTCTTCTAATATATTAGATAAACAGACTCTGTTTCATTGAGGCTAATCTGCGTTTGCACCACTTGCAGAGGAAAGCAATTGCTTTAATTTAATAGGTAAACTTATTACAAGTTTACTTACACAAAAAAATGTGTTTCCTTCAATGTAGTGGTTTGATGTGAACAGTAATAGAGGTGTTCCCTAGAAATTGCTTTATAAGCACAAAGAGCAAGATCAGAAAATAAAATACGCACAGCTGTCACAGCTGCCATCTTCTGTTATGCACAAGAAGCATATTTTCAGTCATTAGGAAAATTAATTCTACAGACACCTCGAAAGTGACACTTCCTCTTTACCATTTTCAAATCATAACAGACCACAAAATCAATAAAAAGTATATGCACAAATTACCAAAGACTGCAACTAAAATTGGAAATATATGCTCAATATATTCCGCTGAAGGTGCACTGAAGACACAAGATGAATGTAACGCAACATCCTATTAACTGATAGGCATTCAGAGCTATACCAGTACATACTACGAATTCTGCTGGTAGCATAGGCTGGAATCATGGAGTCCACCGTTAACTCGGGGTGCAGGATGCAGCCATGTGTGTAGGCATCCATAGGCAAGGAGTCTAAAAGCTCTCTATAGTGTTGCACCCTTGGATAATACATGCTCCCTTCTTCTGGCATTAATCTTGGTACTTCCTCTGCAATACAAAGTTACAAATAAAGTTAAGAAGAACCATGTAATTGACCAAAAGGAGTATTTCCAATGTTACTTCAGTTACATCCAACCAGCACAGATGACATAGCCACAGTTAAGAAAGCTTCACTTCTTCCCCACTGTAACTCAACAGTGTTATCACAGCTCAGTGAAACATATCACAGAAACACAGAATGGTAGGGGTTGGAAAGGATCTCTGGAGATCATCTAGTCCAACCCCTCTGCTAAAGCAGGATCACCTAGAGCACATTGCACAGGATTGTGTCCAGGCAGGTTTTTAATATCTCCAGAGAAGGAGGCTCCACAACCTCTCTGGGCACCCTGTTCCAGTGCTCGGTCACCCTCAAGGTGAAGAAGTTTTTCCTCATATTGAGATGAAACTTCCTGTGTTCCAGTTTGTGCCTGTTGCCTCTTGTCCTGTCACTGGGCACCACTGAAAAGAGTCTGGCACCTTCCTCTTGACATTCACCCTTTAGATATTTATAAGCATTGTCCAGATCCCCTCTCAGTCTTCTCCAGGCTAAACAGACNTCTGGTCCTTGTTGAACTTCATTAGTTTCCTCTCCACCTAACTCTCTAGTCTGTCAAGATCTCGCTGAATGGCAGCGCAGCATTCTGGTTTATTGGCCACTCCTCCTAGTTTTGTATCATCAGCAAACTTGCTCAGGGTACACTCTGTCCCCTTGTTCAGGTCATTGATGAGTATGTTGAACCCAGTACTAACCCCTGGGGCACATCACTAGTTACAGGCCTCCAACNACTGACCCCTGGGGCACACCACTCTGCGAGACACACGAGACTCTGCGCCGCTTATCACAACCCTCTAGGCTCTGCCATTCAGCCAGTTCTCAATCCACCTCACTGTCCACACGTACTTCATTTTAAAACATTTGAATAATTCCAATTCCTATGCAGCAACCCACATAAGCACGTATTTAACAGCTCTTCATATCAGAAAAGTGGATTCACCATCTCTTTTGTATTTCTAGAAATGGGCCACCATGGCATGAAACCCTTTAGCCCTCTCACAGTAGGGCACGACTGAGGTTCTAGTATGTTGTTATGGCTGAAACATTACTACAGCTGCAATGCTGTCGGAATTACAGTACAGGAATCCTACTCAAAGCATGATTAGAAGTATTCCTGCACATGACTGAATTGTACCCAGCCCTCAGTCTGTCTGGGCCCTGGCTCTTCATTCGATGAACCTGCCAGTGTTAAATACATGTTATGTTCCTTACAATTAAGTTTTCTCCAGGACTTAGAGATCTCAGCACTAAACCCTTGAAACACAAAATGCTGCCTCTTCACACCTGACAAAAAAAACCCAACTGTGTATTTTCTTCAAAAATTTGAGGCAGTCTATTTTCTGGCAATACAGACACAAGGAATTTCAAAAGCCTGCATGTAATCACTTCTGAGATTTTTCTTCCTACTGTTCTACCTCTTCACTCCATATCGGCTCCAAAAATAACAGACTCGTTTCACTTCCTTCCCTCCTCGCCCCCCAAGATTACTCTAGAATTAAACTGTAACGCATGTCTTTGTTCTCACAGAGAAGCAGGAGCTGCCCCACAAGAGCAGAAGCTGTGCAGCTCTCTGTCCAACACAATTTTCCGCGGCAGTCTCACCCCAGGGTCAGCACGGAGCAGCGCTGCCATTACTGACTGCTCCATCCTTCCTGAAGGGGTAAGGAGGACAGCGCCAGGTTTTTACTTACAGCTGCTTATAAAGGTGCGGGAAGGCCTGCAGTTCGTTGTAAAGGAACGTGGTTTTACCCCATACCACTAAGTATTAAGAGAAACCGTTTACTTGTGAGACTATAAATGCTTTCTGGCCCTGAACGAACCAACACGTAGCCGTATGGAGCTGACCCCAGCACTGTTGCATGCCACAGGTACGTGGGGAAGGATTTCACACAGAAAAGCCTATGGGATTACCATCTACAAACGTTGCTTCAAGGTAATCGATAATCTGCGTTGCCTCACAAATGATGTTTTCCCCGTGGACGAGGACAGGTACTTCTCCAGAGGCATTTAAGCGCATGAACCATGGTTCGTTGTGCTCGCTCAGCGGCAGGTTTACATCGTGCTCTTCGCACTTCAGGGCTTTTTCGGCTATTGCCAAGCGCACCTGCAACGGCATCATGGGGGTCACCCCAGGAGAAGCCCTCCCCCGAGAGCTGTCCCCGCTCGGTGCAGCCGGCCCGGCCCGGCTCCCCGGCCCGGCCGCAGGCCACCCGCGCTGCCCTCCCTCCTGCGGGCCCCGCCGCGGGCAGGCAGGGGCT
>VXBL01002516.1:390213-408493 GCA_013400195.1 Aramus guarauna | reverse complement strand
AAAAAAAAAAAGGATAAATATTACCAGAAGAGATCCTGCCAGAAGAGATCCTGAATTAGACCCTATGGGTATAAACACTTACTGCAAAATGCACTTAAGTTCCAGAAGAAGAAATAAGGCTCTAGAATAATATACACTTCTTTTGCCTCCAGATGTGTTCTTTTAATCTCAAGGGACAAGGCTTCTCAATTATTATTTTTTCTAGTTAAAATTAGAAAAAAAAATACACATTTGCAGTGTTTTGTTTTGGGTTTTTTTCCTATGTAAAACAGGGTCTTGAAAAGCATCTGATAACAAACACTAGCTTCCCTCACAGAAGACAGGCATAGAGGAGATGCTTTAGAAGATGCAATTGCTGACAGTACATCCCTTATTCATTAGACAGTATCTGCATCAGGGAGATGAGCAACTAAAACCCATGGTGAGATTACAGAGTCCAGAATATTGTCCTCTTCATCTGACTGCTCAAACCGCAATAAAGGCAACTACTTCAGGAGAACCTGATCATCCACTCCCATGTGCAATTTCCCTATACCAGATGAATCCCACCATTATTATCCTGAAGACCTGAACCTAGTGTGTCAAGAGCTACATCCCAATGACAAGTACATTTGATTTTAAGGGAAAAATTGACTAATGTTGAGCAAGGGAATGGATTTAAGTCACTGAAAGAGACAAGGTAATGGACAAAATCCAAAGGGAAGAAACAAAAAGCCAGCTTCCAGCCCCTCACTGTTCGCCTCAGTGGGCACAAGCCCCGTGCCTTCCCCAGAGACTACTCCAGCGTGGCGTCACAAACAGAAATAATCTCTTCAGAGGGGCAGGCACAACGAGAGGCTTCTCACAAATCCCAGCTGATAGTAGTCAGTGTCTTACTGATGGTAAGTCCTACATTTTGGGGAATTTAATTTAATTGTAATGCTTTGAAAAGTTGAAGAATGTGCTTAGAATTGATAATAATGCAGCCAATGGAGTGAGATAAATACATTACAACTGGACTTCCTTCTCTCCAAGATAACTGTCTAAGGTAAGACTGTTGGAATACCCTCATGCAGGAGGGCTTTAACCTATGGCTTATGTGTGTTCTCACAGGTCTCTGCCTGGGTCGCTGTACAGTTCCTCACAGCTAGATCTTATGATATCTCAAGCCAAAGAACTGAGCATTGGATACTTAAGACATTATTTTTTGAAATTTACATGCACTAGACACTCTTTCAGGTTTTTTTCTTAATTTTGCCTTTGAATCAAAATGTTGTCATTTTGTCAGTTACCAGACGGACCACTGCTCCATTTCAATTCTCTTGTTCAACTAACTAATTTAATACCAAACATGGACTTCTGAGTTTGAGTTATGTTTTGTTACCTGTTTTAGATGCCTAGAAAGGCGGTGAAAGGTATCTATCTTCTAACGCAATAAGGGGAAAAAGGACCAGTGAGAATGTTATTTCCTACTTCAGACCTTTCCAATAACAGAGCAGCTGCAACTGTACTCGAGTGTTTCTTCTTCCTTTAATCTTGTCGTCAGTATTGCTAGGAAATCCCACCACTGTGGCCATGTTGACCGTCTCGGCTTGCCTAAAAACAAGAGTTGAGCGGAAGGAGGGCGGGCAGGCACCGGCAGGCAGCTGTTCTCACGACTGGCCACACGAGGCCTCCCTTTGCCAAAAATAGGATGCGAAGTACCTTCTCCCTCCGGAGATGCTGAAGAAAAAGGGCTGATGCCTTTTTCTTCACGACGAACACCTATCGATCCACCTATCTTTGCTCCCAAGCCCCTGTACCTTCTTGTACAGGAAGGAAAGCAAGCAAAAAGGTCAGGTTATGAAAAAGCTCACAGCATCCTGGTAAGCCTCGTTCCACGAGCATTTACACAAAGTTTTACACAACTGAAATGGAAGTTAGTCTCTGTAAAGGTACTTTTTAATGTGTAAATGTTATCGGTACAAAAGCAGCACAAGGCACAAAGCCACACAACTGAAAATCTGAAAATCTGAGCACGTTGCTGGTGCAAGCAGAGCACTAGCATGGTGTGATGGATCACTTTTCGTACCATACTGATATCCTTGTCCTGTTTCTCTTCATGGCCTCTCTGGGGCTTTTTAGCATCCTATACATGCTTACAAAAATATATATGCACCCCTCTACAAGTTTTTTTTTACGCACATTTTTTTACATAATGGAAAGAAAATAACATTTACAGGTATTACTAATAGATAAGCAGGAAGAAAATCAACTTAATAAGCTGATGTATAAATTTGGTCAAAGATCTGGAAATCAGTATTCTGGTTGTTTTCTTCCTTACTTCACCACTCACTCCATGATACTGTCAGGAAACATCTAGGCCAGATGTGTCATAAAAGTTATTGCAGCCAGTAGAAAATGACAATTTCTTTCTTATGGGATCACTTTTTTGTGCTTATTGAAAACAAAGTTTGATTAGATTACAAGGAAGGGGGAAATCTTTTGCTTTTTCCTATGCAGCCAGAACCATTATAGCTGAAAATTAACTGGATTCTGTGTATACATCATTAACAGATGCATTGGTTCAGTTCCAAGTGCAGAACTGGCCAATTGACAGTGGTGCAGGAGTTAATACTGGTTGGGAAAGTAAGACGGGTTCTATTCTGGACCTCCTGTCATCAATAGTTATTGGCTAAATTCCAGTTGCAGACGCTGCATTACTGGTGATGACATGAGTCGAAAACCCCCACAGCACTGAATTTAGATACACAGGTGAGATTTAATATTGACATAAGAACTGTCTTTAACATGAGTGATAAATAAGATATGCCACTCTTTAGAAACAGTGAGAGCAAAGTTACATCTTGACAGTCACGGTTGAGACTATCTGTGCCCTAATTTAACTATGTATAAAACCATGGAGGGATGCCAACCTAAGTAATTCTAGATAGCTGATGCATATTCTCAAGAAATATAATTACTGAGTTACCATTTTACATCCAACAAAATCCATCTATTAATAGAACTTATATAGTCACTTTCAAAGTTACTTAACATATCATACCAGGTTTTCTTCAGGGATTTCAGCACAAAATTCTGCCAAAGTTTTTCCTAAATACCATAGTCCAACCTGTTCCATGCAGAAGGAGTTCCATATGTCAATGCTTCAGAAATACTGCTTAATAATTACTATGTATAAAATTATTTAGTAGTTAAATCTATTTCAAAATAGTAGTGATTGCATACATTTCTAGTTATTGAGATACAACAAAAATATTCATTGTTCTAACACTATAAAAACTTCAACAGTTTTCATGATTTGAATAAATTTTCCTGAAATATCAGGCTTTTTAATCAAGCATAGAAATACATTTAATGTATTAACATAAGGTTAAAAAAGGGCAATCTCTTAGCTATAAACCTTAAAATCTAGGTATTATCATTACAGCTTTATCTAATATATCACGCCTCAAGCTTTTATACAAACAGCATCTTCACACTATAAAATCCAACATATCAGCCAAATTCAAAAGATCTAAACCATGTTTTTATGTACTTGCCTGTGTTTGTTGTCTCTGTGCTTGCTAAGGAACTTCATCATTACTGAGCTATTAGGAACAACTCTGTATCATCACTTCACGTGCTCCTCTTCCCTCACATTAACTTAGATGTGTAATTCACACCAGTAAAATCTCTATTAAAAAGTTCTCCTGGGCTCTGTACCTCTGTGCACAACGTCCAGGTGTTGATTTTTTTTTTTAATACTGGTTTTAATCTAATGGTAATGACATTTTGTTGAGCAAAGACTGCCACCATGTTACGTGCTTGCACAGCACTGTCTAGCACCTTGAGTTTTGGCTGCTTATTAAAAAAAAAAAAAAATTAAAAATCACATATTACCGCAGCACAAACAATGAATGTGAAAAATACTATATTCCAGCTATTGCCTGTGGCCAAAAACAGAGTGTGCAATTTTGAGCTAGTAAAATAGATTATTTAGATGCTGAAACAAAGTCCACCAAAGTTGGTGGGGTGCTTGGTAACGACTGCAATGGGTTGTCTATCAGGTCTTAGGCCTGTTCAAATTCTACTGTGGTCACACTGCAAAACAGAAAGATCCAGGAACTGGGATGACAATCAAGCACAGAAAGCCTTAAGGAACTCTAAGGGGTTAAATACAATTTTGTAAAATGTCCTTTGAAGTCTCATGCAGTATTTTCTTTGACTGGAAAGTAATTTTAAAAGATATTTCCTGAAAAATTAGAGCAATCAGATTCTTTCCATCCCTGAAACAAAACCTAAGTTCAACCATTTTCAAAAATTTCTAAAAATTTGTTAGACTTTTTACTGAAAAATGTTGTGAAAACTTTTATAAATTAATTTGTAAATGAGTTTAAACTAAATATTTGATCTTTTTCAGCCAACCGCTCACAAAAATATTTTTTAAATATTTCAAAGGGTTATGGTGTACTTGCAAACAAGTAAATTAAATTGACAAGTGAAAAAAGAGCTGCCACTGAGAAAGAGTCATTACTTTTAAGACAGCAGAAACCCATACTTCTCATTTAAATAAGGAAATTCTTATTTCTTCAGCCTTAATTCATGCTGTTTGCTCATTACCTTTGTGCAAGCCTGGTCTAAAAAACAAACAGTAACAGGCAAAATATTTCAATTAGCCTCCTTGAAATCTCACTTCTGCGATAGTCAGATGTCCGTGTTAGATGGAAGTATGACAAGGCTCGGGTCTCCCTCTGCTCCACAACACAGCCCCACGGATGAAGGCTGCTCTGTCCTGCGCCATCGTGGGCTCCACACCACCACCCGGAAAATCACCCGGGCCAGCTGAGTAACCCAGCTCATGACTGCTTGTGGAGGAGTGCGGGTGGTAAGTATGGCTAGAATATTTTCTCTTACTGAATAACACTCTCCCTGACCCCACCACCCCACCCCCCCAATCTAAAGACATAAATTATGCACCAGTTTTGCAGTGTCTTTTCAAATTATAGTATGGCAGAAACAAAAAGGAAATTGCAGTGGTCAGTTATGATATATCAATTTACTGCATTTACTGAATTTTGAAAGCTGGAGAAATTTTCATTAATTTGACTTCTCACTACATCCATACTAGCCATTCCTGCTATTTCCCAGTGTAGGACTCTCCACATGCACGACTTCCAGTACCAGCTCTCACTTCTGCGCTTGACGAAGGGCATCTCAGAGCTCCCACTACATAACTTCCACTCTCTCCAGCCAGACATCAGGATACTATTTTGTTAGGACTTCAGAAAGATTTAAATGTCTTCTCCTCTTTTTATTTAATGAAACTGCTACTCCATATTTGATTGTTAATTGTTCTTTGAGTTTTTCAGCCCCTTGGCAAGTGTCGATGAAAAAGCACAAAAGAATTGGATTGTTAGTTGATACCAATTAGTAAACCCCAAACTTGAATCCTGATCCAAACTGATTCCACTTTTATATAATTATTCTTTTAACCTGTAGTTAAGTCTTATTTCTGAAACATAGAGTTTAGTAATCAACATTTGTGTTTTAGGTGTACTAAACAGCAAGAAATGGTCAACTCTCCTGCTTCGTAGACAAAGGTATTTTGTGACACCCAGGTATTTCCAGTGAAGTTAACTCTCAACATGAGTAACGATAATTTATGAAACTGGGATTCTTTGACTTGATTGTTACAAACTATCTATGCCACTTGAAACCTTAAATTTTCCATACTTGAAATAAAAGAGCAGCAGAATGTAAAACAGCTGGACAAACTCATTATCAAATAGCACACGAACACAATATTCACCTAACTCCTCTTGTAAGCAAGACCCTCGTTTGTGAAAGTATAAATAGGACAAGATACGGTTTTGGACGGCAATAGATCTGGGCACTGAGCTGCTGTCTATGTTCTTTTGGCACCAACTGAAACATGCTGGCATGGGTTTTTCTCAACTGCATAACGTCACTCGCAAATGGAGAACAAATACCAGAGCTACTGCTCTGAAAACACACTTCCCTCATCACGCTTAGCTCAACGAGAGTTTCTTAAGAAAAATAGATGTAGTATATTAGTGCCAGCTGAAGGCAGTAATACTTGCTATTTAGCATTTACTGAGTCATCTGGCAAAAAACGAAAAAAAAAAGTCTATACAGAGAAAGGGATGAATTTAAATCCTGTGTGTGTAACTGATACAAATGAAAGTATGAAGCTGTCTCCATGCCCTGTGCAAGCGCAGGGGAGAAGCGAGTGCAGCAGGCGATGGTATGTGTCTGAAATAACAAACCCTTTCCACTAACACCCTAGCTAATGCACCGGGTGGGGAGGCAAAGCCAGGGGAGAGAAGCTGCAGAAGCTGAAGCGAGCTTTTCAGATTTCACAGAGACGCATAAGCTGGCGGGGGCTGGAGGAACACTCAATGCCTCCGCTCGATTCCTGTAGTACCCTATGGGGTCCAGCGGTCAGAACGCAAAGGCAGAATTTGACTTGTGCGTTACAGTCCTCGCAGCAAAATACAAACATTAAAAAGACAGAGAAGCTATATTAATAGAAGAGTCAATACGAACAAAGCTTAGGGACAAGAAAGTGAGAACATCCTTTTGGCCCAGAGGGAATAATCTATCTTTTCAAGATGAAGAAATTAATAGAGTTTTTTCTTGATCTTGAATAATTAATTTTTTCCCTCCAACATGCTAGATAGGCCACTGCCGCAGACCTTCAGGGCCATCTTACTTTATTTCAATATATTGCACAAAGTGAGAAATAACTGGAAAAAACTTTTTAATCTCAGCCTCTCTTTGACTTCACTTTATAATACATTTTAATTCCAGCCTTGACATTGTGTACAACCTAAGACAGTTGAACAGAGAGATCTTTTTCAGTCCACCTTTCGTCCTCTACAAAAGCTTCATGCTTTAGTGGTTCTAAGTCACTGGAAAACATAATCAAGTTAACATGAAAAGGGAATCTAACAAGAACATGGTTCATATCTTGGAGCAGTGTTTTAATACTGTGATTAAATTTGTATTCCTCCTAAACTGCGTTTTGTTTGAACTCCCTGGCTTGTGATCCCGTTTCCTCCTGGTTTTTTAATGTCAGCTTCTTCGCTGCTGGCAAAAGGTGCCTCCAAAACGCAGCTGCATCTGTAAATGTTTCATCAAAGGCCCTGAACGTCTGGTAACCAGCAGAACCGGTGGGTGCTACAAATGTGATCTGGGTCTATCTCGGGGAAGAACAGCATGGCCATATTTACTGCCGCTGCTATTCTGGGGGCTGTATGGCATGCTTCTCCCCTCTGGCTGAGCAATGCTTGCCTGTTCGTCTTTCAACACTCACTCCAAGCATGACAGGATGAAATAAAACAAAATTTACTGGTAGCAAGCTTACTTGAATATTGAAGACTTCCATTTTAACAAATTCATCACACACACGCACCCACGCTTATTTCAATAATAGTGTTAAACATTTTGTAGTCTAGGTAGGTTAGACAGTTAGGTTACATTTTTAAAAAATAATCAAACCATAAGAAGATAAAGTATTACCATATAAAATAATTTGAATTAGTATAGAGGCACAAACCTATTTGTCCCCATAAATTAAATCTTAACTCAGGTTGGTGGCAACACAGTAGCTCCAGCCCTGCACAACACCTCCCAACGTGAACAGCAGACGCGTCTCCAAAAACTGTGAAAACAGAGGAGAAAAAATACTGCACTTCTGGAAGCAATCATGCACATAGGATCACCTCTTCCAAATTTAGGCAAGTAGCTTTTAGGTATACAAACTGAAACTCACTCAGTAGCCAGCAGAATGAGCCAGGCACTTCCAGTGACTGATGAAACCTAACCTAGCGCAAGATCTGTACTACACTTCGTAATAGAGAGGAGGAAAATAAAACAAAAGTTCGGATGCAAATGAAATGCGTGCTTTTCACACGTCAAATGTTATCATTTGGCCAATATTAATATATTTAAACAAAAAAAAAAATCTAGAAACATGCCACTGAAATGGCACAGAAAAGATCACAATTGTTTTCTTCCCTTAAGCTTATACAAGTAAATCTTAAGCACTAAAACTGGAGAATTACAAAGTTCCCTAGTGCCCACTTCATTCACCTGCTGGATACTCAAATTTTGGGTAGGAAAATCCTGATATCATGAATTTTCAAAAATGGCTGACATTTTAAAAATATTTAATTGGGCTAAATTTTCCAAATGTGCTGAGTAACCAGCTGTTAAAAATCAAATCTCATTGAAAGTTTCATTACTTAGACAAAACTGCAGTCTCAAACTTGCACAAAACCAAAACCGTATCCCTTTATACATGAAAACAAAACTGCAGCCCCCTGCTTCTAACTTTAGCATGCTATATCACAGAACCACAATCCTCCAGCTCTATTACATTTTTTGGTTTTGTGACAGAACTTCATATGAGCAAAAATACCACAATTTTAAACATGGGTGAATTAGCAAAAATTTTGCAGTGTTGTCATATGAAACAAGTGAATTTCAAAATTAGGTTTTACTTCTCAAATCAACTGAAATAAACTTTGTACCTAACATATCCAAATATCATGCAAGTTAATGACATTGCCAAATTTTAAAATTAATAAACTAAAACCTGAACTAACATGATCTCTGCCATGGACTTTATAGAACAGCTGGTTTTAGGCATACCTACAAGTGAAAGATTTAACGATAAATACATGCTTAACTGAATACAGTTGATTATAAGTCAATTCCATTTATTATGCATTCGGACATAATAGAATATCATATAATTGTTTTTCAAACAGACTGTCCTATTAGGAAGATATATATTCTGTGATTGGAGCAGACATTGTCAGAGAAAGGCTATTTTTATATTCTGTATGAAACTTAGATTAAACTTCACTGTTATATGGTGAATACACAGTATAGTTGGGTTACACAAACTCAAATTATGGCTACTTTTTCATAAAGGAACTATTGCAACAAGATCATAAACAAAATCATAAAAGGATTGTGTTTACTATGACAACTGCAGTTACTAAAGGGTGATACTTGGATAAAAAACATTAGGAAAACAGTTTTAGACTCTGCATCTAGCATGAGGTGTTTTCTGCTGGAAAAAAAAAAAGTTAGTTTTAAACAAAATTAAGGCTCAAACCTCTCCCAATCATACAGTTTGTCTTTAGAAAAAAAAAAAGAAAAAATGCAAATGCTAATTTGTCCCGTACTTGCCAGAAGCACAGATATACAGAACACATTCCCACGCAGAGCTGCAAACAGGAATTCATGTGACTTCAAAATAAAAGCATAAAAACTGTATTGCACCTGAAGAACACAGAGCAAGCCATCCAAAATTCTGCTTGGTGGTTATGTCTTCCAAAGAGCAGAATCTAATCTTTAAGTTGACATTTCAATGGACAAATAGAAAACTATTTTGTAGCAATGCAATATTACATTAAGTGTATTTGCTAAGAAAGCTAGGTTTGAGGATGCAAAAGGGGCTAATAGTGTAATCCACATGGTGAACAGGTTTCTTCATCATACAAAAACATCATGACACTGTGTTACCAGCATTTAAAAAACAGAAATAGAAGGAAACCAGGAATAAATGACATAAATCTCATAGCAGCTGGGAGTTTTAATTCATTGGTTAGGCTGATTATGATGCACTAACCCTTGCTGTATTTCTTCATGTGAAATTAAACATTAAAATATGTTTAGGGGTTTAACTTGCACGTTAGCTGTGGTGAAAATTGTTTTCCCCCAGGATAAATATTCCTAGATAAGCACAATATCAATAGGGTGCATTTATCAACTCAGGCATAACAAGCATCTGTTTGTCTTTTACTGTTTTATCAAAAATCAGTTAGAGTAAGCTGTATTATCCTCACCAAAGTTTAAGCAGATTGAGGGAGTGGCTTTCTATTAAAGGTCTTTGCAGCCCGCTTAGCCCTGTGATAGTGTCCTCTAGAGCTCAATTCCTTTATTGAGGACTTCATTAATAGAAACAAATCTCAAAAGAGACTACACTGTGCATAAAAATATCCATATCATATTCATCATCAAAGAGAAAAAAGATCAGCTTTTGCTTCTCTGGTAGCATTTGCCTTCTTTTCTCTGTCAACATCTTAAAAAAAAAACAAAACCAAAAACACCAAACCAAAACCCAAACAAAAAAAAAACACCAAACAAAACCCACCAAGGTTGTACCTATAACATATGTAGAATGACAATGATTTTCAATCTGTTTTGCTTTGGATTCACTCAGAAGAACAGAACAGATTTTTACAAAAAGTTAATCAACTGTCTGAAGTACAAGCAGCACCAACACCAGTTTGTTGGTGAAACGCAACAGCTGTTTTGTTCTGCTCCAGCACGGCACAGCCAGAGTGTGTGCTAATAGTTGTGGCCATCAACGTGTCTTTTAAAATTAGACATGTCATATCTAACTGCTATTTTAACATTAACTTATTCACTTTTAAAGAAAAAAAAAAAAAAGAAGACATTTCAATTTCTGTAAGAAGAAAAAACAAATTCACAAGACAGACCCTGAGTTAAGACAGAATTAGGTATGAACGCAGACAGACACATGGCCTCATCCCTGTGTCTGATAAAATCTGCCAGGTAAAATCAAGGCAGATCATAAAGATCTGCAAGGTCCAGGGAGCGGCTGGAGAACTGCAGGCAGCCCCTGCGAAAGCTGGGATGGGTGCCTTCCCAAAGTGCCCTCACCCTTGCAGAGGTGGCCCGGTGTGACCCGCAGAGCTCTGGTCTCCCCCACCAGAGTCGTGCTGCAGCAGACAGAAACTGCAGAGCTGGGACTGTCTGTCTGACGAAGAAATTCTCTTTACCAAAAACCTCTGTGAAGGTCTGTAAGCACTGGCAATGAAATTGCTAACTAATGAAGGAGGATTTTCAATGAATAGGGGGCCTAAAGCATGGCAAAAGGCCTGGGTCTGTGGGAAGATGTAAGCGGCTCTCAACAGAGGTACTCAGAAGAATGGCAGCATGGTGAGCAGTGAGTAAGGCTGCTGAACTTTTTTTTCCTATGGTATTAAAGCAACATATATGAAAACTATTGAACTCATTAGCTAATTTACATGAAAATTACCAGAGGAATTAAGATCTCGAAGGTATAAAATTTCTACAGTTTAAAACAAAACAAAGCCACAAAATGCACATCCAGGCAGGAGAGAGATGCTTTGCACATCACTAAGAAAATATGGAAAAATCCCAATTCTTATCTGATAACGAGAGCCAATATAAACGCTTCAAACAACAGGAAAAACTTCATTCAGGCCATGGAAAATCTATAGGACACAACATCAAAGTACTCAAGCATTTTGGGTGCTGCTGTTAGTTCTTCAAAGCACAGAACAGGGTGAAGATGGGGGACTTCAACAGCCGAGGGACCCGCTGGGAAGGTGCTACAGGGCAATTACAGTGCCATGTTACAGGGAAAGGTTTTTTTACCCACCAGATGAGTGACTACATCAAATCTGGAATATATTTTCCTTTAAACCAAGGGGAGTAAATTGACTGAGAATGAAAGACTGCAGGCAACTTGGGTGAAAGATTAAGGGAAAATATGATTTGTAATTCCTAGGAAAAATGAAATGGAATTAAAAACAAAAGAGGTGAACTGTAGAACTGCCAACTTTTATGGATGCTTTCCATTGCATTAGGGCAATTGTTTGTATAGATGCTCTGCAAAGAGAGCAAATGATTCAGCTTAAAGAGCAAAATGAAAATAAATCTTTTTGCTGGATTATTTTTAAGCTGGATTGGTTTCCTGATCCAAATCACAGCTCACTGAAGAAACAGTTGTGCTGGCAGCATGGAGGGCTGGGGGCATGAGAATATCTCAAGCCAATGTCGGCCAAGACTGTCTTATAAAGCCACAAACTTAGATTTGCTCTCTCCTATGCTTTTTTTCCCGGTATAAACTCCAAAAAGAGCGATATGTTTTCCTAAAGAAATAATGTGAAGGGCATAAACACAAACTACCCCAATGTGAAGGGAAAATAAGATGAGTATCACGAGACAAACTTGACTAAATTGAGAGCTCTTCAATGATCCTGAAACACTAGAAGGAAGTATACGCAAGTAGAAAGTAGGTCAAATTACTAAAGGAAGAATATTAGGGAAGAGTGCAAGTATGTAGGGGCAAAATCAGAAAGGCCAAATTACAGAACGAGACCTGGCTGGGAAGGAACAGAAAAGGAAACGAGACAGCCCCATAGCAGGAGGAGGAGGGCGACAGGGAGGGCAGTGCCGCTGCTCGGCGGGGTGGGCAAGCTTTCAGATGCCCCATGGAGATAAAACAAACACTTTTTTTGCTTCAGCCTTCACTAAAAGGGATATTATGTATTTTGACTTCAGCAAAGCTGCTGACATTCGTTAAAGGTGATCTAAGCAAAGCTGTGGTAAGAGTACACATTGGTTACAGTTACTAAGTAATGGTTGTTAATTATTAAGTCCCAAGCCTGAAGGATGTATCAATTGCTAAATCCGTACCAAATCCTTTAACATTCAACACATTAATTAATAACTTTGATCTTGGAAGAGTTCAGGTATTGCATGTGCAAATGTGCAAACTGTGAGAAACCAGGGAGGAACTGTAATACGGAATAAAAATTCAAAATGAACTTAACCTGGGGAAGTAATCTTAAGGGGGGGGAAAGGTGCTCAAGCGAATACTTGTTGAGTGAAACTCAGCTCCACTAATACAAAATGGGAATCAACTGGTTAAACAATATTCTGTGGGAAAGGATTAGGGCAACAGCAAATCACGCACGGAAGACAAGTTGTTACACATCATCCTGGCACCAGTGTAAAAGAATACTGTCATTTGGGAGTCACATGGAATTATGCTACTATAATACGGCACAATATTAGCCAAATAATGTGTTTTGTTTTCAAAACCAGACTTTAACAAATACCTAGCATAATTGGAGAAAGTCCAGATAGGAGGAACAGTGACAGTCAGAGATCTAGGAGGAAATAATGAAAGATACAGCCTGCTCAGGCTAAAGAAAGGGGCTAAAGCAAGCCATGACGAGCCGTCTTCAAACACTTCTGAATTTCCTGCAAAGAGGAACGCAATAAACGGTTTCTATCTTCCCTGAGGAACCAAAACTTGAACTGCAGCAGCTGCAGGATTCAGATCACCATTTAGGAAAAACTTGCCAGGCATAAATCCAACTTTGTAGATCTCTTCCACCTCTATAATTTGGGTGGTAATTTAGGGTAATCACTGTGATGTTACAGTTTTCTTAAAATCAAGCATTATAAAATTGAACACATTTGGGGATATAGCGATGCACTCATTTTTGTTCTGCAGGCATATAAAAAAAAAAACTCAACAAACCCACAACAAAAACACTACATGTTAACAAGACCCAGAAACAGTATTTCATATTTTTTTCTGTAATTTCATAGGTACTTACAACACTATTGCATATCATCATTATAAGATAACCAAATATCTTTATACTTTAAAAAAAATATATCATTCCAATACACTGTATCTTGTATGGAGAGTTTTGTTGCTGTTAAAATCACTTTAGAAATGCTGAACATCAACATAAAAGCTGCATTTCTTTTAAATAAAAGTTAAACTGCATTTTTATTGAAAAATCTAACTCAGTTGCTTAGAACAATACTGAAAATGAAAGTCTGGGTACAGAACATACTCATCTTGTTTTCAAGTTAGAAAAGGATCTGTATTTTTGGTTTTATAAGCTTTATCAGCACTTTTGCAAAGAAAATAACAACTGTATTCACTGAGTAAGCATAATATCTCTGGAATTAAATATACTATCTCACTGGCCAGATCCCAGCTTCAAGTGCAAGGTGGAACTGACACTGATGCAGCTAGAATAGTTTCATAACACAATGTTTCTCAAATATTATAGCAATTTTTTTGAAAAAAAAAAAAAAAATCAAAATCCTGTAGAATTACAGTTCCAGCATTCACAGTAACTCATGTGAGTTTACAGTATCATAAGAAAAAGTGGTATGTTCCTGTCCTAGAAGTCAGGCAATAAAATTTGTGTTAAAGATATACAGAACTATGTTTATAAATGTTAATTTAGACTCTAGACATAAAAATTGGCATAAATGTTGTGGCTGTTCATATGGAACCAGGAAAGCCCTAGTTGTCTTTGAAATTTCTACACTGTGGCTTTTGTACTACCTTTACGCCTCTATTTCTGCCTCCCACACAGCAGTCCGGTGTGTGAACTCATCCAACGCAATGTGTGCAGCTCACGGAGCTCATCGGTTAAGCATCCTGCCTCTGTTCTGCAAAGCACTTGAGAACATTCTTCGGAGCTTTGCTTTATTTGAGCACAGATATCTTGCAGATGTTTAATTTAAAGCTCATGTGTAGTCCCACTGAAGTAAATGGGATTACTAAAGTACTTAAAGTAATTCCCCGCTGAATCAGGCTTTTAAGGGTAAGAATAAATGTGCCTAATTTTTATTCATGCATCAGATATCTATAGACTAATAGTTTAAACTCAGCAGTTTTGTATCTAGTTATTATTAAATCTCTAGAGTTTAATATCTTCACCTGCTGCATCTACCATCCCTGCACCAAGGACTTTTTTAAATATAGCCTTGCAGGATAGTTTTTGCATACATCAGACACTCATGTTTTGCATCCATACAATGTCATCAGATCTAATGTTGTGATAACTTACACAGCAACACAACTACTCAAGGTAAACTTTCGCTATTTCACCAATATATAAGAAAAATTGTATTACTTATTTGTAAATGATAAATAAACTACACCTGGACCTTGTATTTTCTGAATGTTACATATATCAAAGACTTCAGAAAATAACTGTTGTAAGGCAGATAAGAAAATAGTGGAAGCAATTACATTTATTTTGGACACAACAGGTAAACTCATTCATCTACTTGTAACTGCTTACTTCCTGCATATGATGGGGTTTTAGAACTATTTTCAATTTGATACTGGGTGGAAATGTCCAAGGAAAAAAAAATCTGCGGATCTAAGGTATTTAACACATATGTGCTACACATTGCATGTGATCATTACCTACCCCCCGGCCAGAAGCAAACACAAAAGTGGCGTGAACTGAATCTGAGACTCCTCAATGCGGAATCTGTCAGGAAAAAAAAATAAAAAATCTACAACTTCATCCACAATGAGAAACTTGTGGTTTCTTACATCATCAAGACCTGGCTGAGTGATGCTAAGAGTTCTCTGCAAAGCACTTCTATCTTCACATCTATCAAAATTTATCCGCTGCTGAAAATATAATAAGAGAAGGCTGGCAGTGATGAATTCATCTTGTCATCAAGTGTCAACTTCATTTAAGTTGATCACTTCATTTAAATGAATAAACCTGGAAATATAAACCACATGCAAAATTACCATGCATTTTAACATCATTTGCAAGTCACTAAAAGAAGACCCACTGGCATGTTTGCAATAACAGAAGAGAATTTATACGATTCCTTCCTAAAATTTCCGTTGTTTACCTCTGGCCCATCCAATCTTGTTGATTCATCTGATCAAATATTAAATCTATAAAATCTAAATCAAGGGGGTAAAAAAAAAAAAAAAAGGACTCACAGGCGGATACTTATTTCATTAATGCAATGGTAAAACATCTTCTAGCGTACAGATGTAAAAATTTAAGGCATCCCCAATTAGGTATCGGTTTGGGATATGATAACAGACCAACAGCTTTAGGGATAAACAATTTATCTCTAAGTAACAGTATGGTAACATATACAGATCAGTAGTACAATTACCCAGGACATTAGAAGGGCAAATCCAGTTATTCAGTAGTACCATTATTCAGGTGGAAACGACAGCAAAACCAGTAATTCACCGATACTGAGCCAAACATAATACTCAGGCAGGCAAGGACTTGCACAGCCGTGGTTATCAGCCAGGCCAGCAGGAAGCTGGGCACAGCTGCAGCTTCAGAGGAGTGGCTCAGACCTACGGAGGCTCTGTAGGAGTCCCACACTTGCTCATCTGACCCTTCCTTCTATTGCTGAGTTGTGGAACCACTGTCTGGACTTGCTAACCAGTCATCCCAGCCCACCTCTGCTCCTCCGGTCCTGTCCCTGGTGTGCACGGGGCGCAGCATATCGTGTAAGACGGCACTGGCCTTACACCTCTGTCGTGCGCGCAGGACCCGGAAATGCCGCGTAAGGAGTGCTAGCCCCCCAACAGATAAAACCACTGCTCAGCAGCTCCAGTTCAACCACGACAACACATGTGCTACGTAAAAATCTGCTCGTAGAATAATACACAATTATAAACAAGGGACCTCAATGACTAATTTAACTGTATACCAGTATTAGCTATAGGCATGCTAGTTTCCAACAGGTAGTTCCCCACACCCACATAAAAGTTTTCACTCTTCTGAGATTTTATGCTAAAACATGACAGGACATTATCTTGTATCAGAAAAAAAAAATATATAAAAGAGTTTAATATAGGGTGAAAATAGTTAACTCCTCAAAGCACACGTAGCATTACCACTACTGTTTCCAATCTTTTTCTTGACTAAGAAATGCAATAGATGGAAGGCGTAAAAGCTGATGAGCTCAAGAAATACTCGGAGGATACTGACCTGCATCTTCGTCATCAATCCCACCTACTGCAACATTTTCAGACTTCTCCTCCAGTCTTAGTAGTGGCTTTCTACAAAAGCTCACATTGCAATGAAGGTCTCTGTTCTTAACTTCAGCACAATATACAGCCTTCTCCAAACATGCGTGAAAGACTGCATAACGTCTGTGCTACAGAAACAACGTTCTTGTCTGGTTTTCCACACTCCAGAACTACGGAACAAAATTCCCAGGGCACAAAGGGGCAGAGAAAGTTTCCCCCATCTTCTCATGGACAAGCCACATGCCTTTGATCTTGTCTTTTTCTCTTTGCACGTGTGTCTCCAAAGGTGTGCACAGTCTTTTACCTCTGTCTTTTCAAGCAGAACAAGAAATCCCAAAGTCCCTTGCTGGAACAGAAAGAAGACTTCGCAGCACACACTTCCTCTGATGGGAGAGGAGACCACAGGGCATGTATTGGTTATAGTGCTCAACTCACTCCTGGAAAGAGCAGAGAAACTTCGGCACTGAACTGTGTGACCGTGGCATAAAAATGTACACAGACTGAGATCCTGTGAAGCACAAAGCTTGAAAATTCACCCAAGTTACATGGGTGTGTTTAATATGTGCAATATTTTAATTTCATTTAGGTTGAAGTCAAAACAGCTTATAACCGGGCTGAATTTGGCATACATTTCTAAAGCTTAACTGCTTCAACTTCTGATGGCTTGTGTTGAAATATTTCATTCGCAATTAAGTTTCTGCTTTTACTCACTAACATAACCATTGCTATTTCCCCACTTTTCCACACCATCTGTGTCCAGATAGTACCATGGCCCATGATTCATAACACGTTTTTAACAAAATCCCCACTGAAGAGGAACATTTTCTTTCAGATTTTCTTCCAGTCCTGGTCTATAACTGTGGAAGAACAAAAAGCCAAGGCTTCAGTGACAACAGCTTTCAATCCCTTCTCCACTATTTTCTCTGCTATTTCTATGCTTCCATGTTTTTCCTGTCATTTGCCCATATATTTTTATCTGATTATCAAGTATCTGGCAAAGGAGTACTTGGCAGGATTTAGAGCTATTCGGTCACCCAACGGCCATGGGGCTGAAGGCATGATGAGAGCTCCCTCGCAAAGTTCCTAGCAGCGTTGTCCCTGAAAGGCCTCGATACCCCTCCCGTCCCTTGTGCCCCGTGTTTCTCAACCTGGTTTGCCCCTTCGGGAAGGTGGGGTCCGTTTGGGGTTTGGAAAAAGGGACAAAGCACAACTCGGCTGCGCTCTGCAGCGACAACTTCAGTTTAAAACTAGTTTTAAAGCTCAGAGAAAGTAAAACTAAAAAAAAAAAAAAAATCAAATTAAAAATCACAGGTACCACGTGAAAACGCTCTCCTTTTGCCTACTTGTTGCAGGCACTGGCAGGTGCGCAGAGGCAGCAGCAGCCCGTCCGGAACCCGCGGGACGGGCAGCGCTGAGGCAGGGCAAGGCGGCGGAGCCGGAGCACGGAGCCGCCAGCCCCGCCGGGCCGGGCCGGACCGGACCGTGCCCCGCCGCCTCCCGGGCACCGCACGCCGCCTGGGCCCCGGCGGGACTTGCGCGCACGCCGGCCTTCCCCCGCCCTGAGACACGCGCGTCCCCGAGCACGGGGGGGCACCTCTCCCCGGGAAGGGAGGGCACAGGGAGCCCTCCCCCTCGGGGGCACCTGCCTGCCTCCAGTCCCTG
>VXBL01002516.1:324400-389681 GCA_013400195.1 Aramus guarauna | reverse complement strand
CCCCCGCCCGGGTCCGGGCGCCGTTCCCGGCGGGGAGAGTGCGTTCCTCAGCGTACGGCCTCGCCGCCCCGGAGGCCCTGCTGGCGGCCCGGGAGCACCACAGGTGCTCGGCGCCCGCCCCGCCCTGCTCCGTGAGGAGCCGCCCGGCCCCGGCCGAGCGGGAACGGCCGCGGTGGGACGCGGGCTGGGCTCTGGAGAGGGCCGCGTTGCCGCGCTCGTCGCTTACTGTCGGCCAGCTGGTATAAATCGGCATTACGGCTGGCTGCAGGCAGACAGCTTTCCTTTTCTCCGCTGAGGCGGCTGCCGGGCTTCTCGCCCGCGATAACGATAACCGGGGCCGGCAGCGCCTGTGTCGGACAGAGAGCAAGCAAGCGAGCTCGCCGCCTCGCACCCTTTGCACCGTTTTCGTGGTGAAACGGCAAGAACTTAACAAGCGAGCCCCGGTGCCTTGTCGCTTTGCTAGCGGGGATAGCTTTATTTATACACTCGGCTTGTCAACAGGGCGCTGAAGGTAACGGAGTGCGTACGCAACTTGCAAATAATCAGTGAAACTCGGGTCCACCCTCATGTCATAACTCATATTTTATTAAAATATGTTGTGGTTTATAACACACTGCTCTAAGTACAAGGTGTGTTGTGAAATTACACAGGCCTTGCCTCTCACACCCTTCAGCGTGAAAACGTTTCTAGGGCTGAGCTACTAGTAAGTGTGTAGAGGGGATTGGGTGCTCTGCCTTTAACTTCTGAGCAGTCAAGAAGTCAAGGTACGGTAAGGTCACTCAAGACTGGAGCTTACTTGAATGGTCAGTTACACTTATTGTACCTCTGTCATTTCATGCACTGGACTAAAAATACGCCTGATGTGTTTTAATTCATCCTTTGCTCCTGTAACGGCACTGGCGTTAGTGGAAGTAGCACCTGCAACTTGTGTGGAGTTGCTCTTCAACTTGGTGTGTTCCATTGTAATAGGAAAACATCATCTCAGTTTTAGGACTAGAAAGTTGTTGGGTTTTTGTTTGTTTGTTTGTTTTTTTACCGAAATGCTGCTCGCTATAGCTTTGAGCAACGTGCTTAAGTAACATGCAAGAAATAGAATTTGCCAAAAATCAGATATAATGTTCACATGATACAACTAAAGGACTAAGCCATGTATCAGATCTCTTGATTGATGCTGTTGCTGGTTTCTTCAAGGAATTTTGCTAAGACGTGTGTGGTCAAACTCTGAAGATCATGTCAGAGAACAGGGGGTTTTTTTATGAAGCAGAAGTAGAGATGTTTACAGTTGGAGTCCTTTTTTTCCTTTCTGAAAGACAAAATGTAGTGAGTTGGGTAAGATTCATTTCCTTCAGAAAACAAAATGTACTGTGCTTTTTGTACCTTAAACTCTTTTAATCCCCTTGTTTATACATATTTGTAGCTGTCTGAAAATTGTTTCCTGATGTGGAAAGTTCCGATGCTCAAAGTCAGCCGAGATATGTGTTTGGTGATTTTTTTTTTATTTTTTTTTTTAAAAGCATGAAAGAGATCCGCATTTTAGTGTTTCCTTTCACCACAAAATAGACTTTTTGATTTTTATTATATTTGTTTTGGCTAGTAAATTAGAAGCTGAAGAATAGCTATAGATGGATTTGCAGTGGTTATTTTTTTTTTTTTTTTTTTTTTCTTCTTTTTTTTTTTTTTTCTTTTTTTCCTTGCTGGAAAAGTAAATTGCCATTCCAGTAAATCTTCTAGGAGTGATTTTTCTCAAACTAAAGTTCCTTTTATCTTTTACTTTAGGCTTCTCATGGAAAATTTAAAATCTCAGTATAATATTGATAATTGGAGGTAAAATTGACTAAATTTTTAGACTTGGACCCCACAGAGAATCCTTTGTCCGAAACAACATCGGGAGTGTGCAGTTTATACAGTGAGATTTTTAGTCCTATTAACCAAAATCTGTTACCATGGCCTCAGTCTTTTATGTGTTGCAGTTTATATGAACAGAGGGTGTGAAGTCCCATTGATTTTAATGAAAGTACTCATGAATGAAGCAAGGCAGTACGTCATAGATGTTTGCAGATGTGTTTTTGTTTTCATGCTCTGGGAACAGTAGCTGTATTTGTACACCAGAAGAATGTCTGAAATGTTTTTACAAGGAACCCAAATTTACATATGTGTTTTTAACATAGTGTGAAATATTTGCAGGAAAGCTCTTCCTTTATTATGACCTGAGAATACTAGCACAGGGAAATACCTGTTTAGACTATGCCAATTGCCAATTTGTTTTCAAACTCACTGAAATCCAGACTTCTCTGGTGCTATTTTTTTCTTTTTTCTTTTTTTGTTTTTTTCCTTCCTCAATGTGTTGTTTTAAAATTTATTGGTGTTATTAGGGGATGTAGTTGAGGGTGGGAAAAGGAACATAAGCATTGACAGCGCTCCTCAATGTTTCTGCACATACCACTTTGCACGACATGAGCAATATATGTCATGCTGTGTTTAGATGCTTAAAATTGTCACTCAGTCAAATCTCTGAGGAAAACACTGTGAATTATAAATCACGATCCTCCATTCATTGCATGTGCTTATGCTGTGCCTTCAAGTGGCCCATCAGGTTGTTTCCTTCATCAATATGGACTTCTGTCCCTCCTTTAAACTCCCTAGGTTTTGTTGAATCTGTGTGAATGCTGCTACTGGAGCATTTTTTTATGGGGTGTCTAAGGCCTAATTTGAAACTTCAGTATGTGTAAATTAGTTAGCAGTTTATGGTCCTGCCAACAATAGCAATAATAGGCATCTTGCTGTAAGGTTATGCATTGTCGTTCCACAGAGGTCAGTGCCAAATGCATCCTGAGCAAAGGTCATTGATAGTATTTATGTTTGTTAATTTCTAAGTAATCTTTTTAGATGCATGCTTATCTAACATTTGAGTGTGCAATGCAAAAATCTTGATGTAACAAGGAACTTGTTAAACCACAGAAGATGTAAGCAAAGAATAAGAGCAAGTGGAGTAGTTAAATAGGTCCTTGGCTTCTCATTTTTTCACACGGTGTAGTTTTAAATTTTAGCTGCAAGTAGGAAATGACATTTACAGCTGTAAGATACACCAAGGTTTTTTTGGGAGGGATGGTGCAATGTAACTCTAAGGAGACAGGCTGTGAAATTAGACCTTACAGCAACTTGCCAACTAAAATAAAAGGAAAAAATATACTTTCTAATAGTTCTCAGGCTCAAAATATGAACACCTTTTCAAGGGAACCAATTAAGCACCAGAAGGATTGTTGGTAGAAGTTGTGGCTGAATGTTTCTTCAGTCACAAAGGATAACAAGCCTAGCTTTTGGAAAATTAATGCTGAAGAATGTTATCGGTTTATGGTCAAATACAGTTTTAAAGTAGCTTGGTAATTATAGTGTTAATTAAAATTTTAACAGTTGACTCTTACAGGAACTGCTTTGAACAGTCAACTATAGAATAAGATGAAGCAGGATAAGTTGTACTTGTTGATATATCATTCATATTTATATCTATATATAGAGACAGGTAACTATTGCATACGTTTGTATCTTCATATATAGCAAAAGCTTTTTTATCGTGTCTTACGTCTTATGCTTTAGTATTTAACTGTATTGCAATTTTAACATACCTTATCTTGCTCATTTAAAGTTTTCTAAAATTTCTTTTGTTGAAGATGATGATACGGATAGAGTCTGATACAGTCAATCAAATTACTGTACAAGTCTCTTGTATCTGCATTTTGGACACTGCCCTCCATATGTCATTATAGTACTTTTCCTTTAAAATGTAAGTTGAAAATCAAGGAAAATGAGTCAGCTTTCTAGCACTAGTATCAGAAACCTTTGCCTTAATAGATTTGTAACGATAGAAGAGACAATTGTTACCTACGAGATTGCACAAAATTCCAACTAAATATCTTTGGTACTTTCTAAGGGCCAGTATGAATCTTCCATTTCCTCATTGACTCTTTTCTCTTTGGAAGAAGCTGGCATTGATTTTATTTCCCCAGTAGAAAGAAAAATTGGACAAGTAAATAGCAGCACATCAATTGCCCTTGTTTTAATGCCCTTATGGACATCAGCAACCACTTCTTCCTACAGAGTAGTGAAAAATACAAATCCTAAATGAATTAAGTATTTTTGAGCTTTCCATGTTTATTGATTAAAACAAAATATTAGTAAGAAAAAAGGCTGACCTTTTGTACTTTTATAAAATTCCACACTGAAATAAATTGATTCTGCTTTGAGTCTGATACTCCAATAGCAATGTGGAGACCCATAATTACGAGTTGCTGCTCTAATGTAATATTGTGGTATAATCAAAATTAGAATTAGATTTAATATTTTTAAATGAAATTAACTGCTGCAGAATGTTAGGCAGATTGTTGTATGTAGCAGTAAGTATACGTAGCCAGATTCTTAGCTCCAGCATATCATTACGGTGCTAGGGGGATCCCAGATATAATTATGGACAAAATGTAGTCATTTGTGCTCATAAAATATTAATATATTTCTGGGAAATGTCTGTTTAATAAAGAAAAAAAAATTACAGTGTGGCTGTATTTTTTAAATATTTACAGAATACGTCATACCAATGCTTTGTGCTGATGTTTCTATTTGTTCTTCTCCATATGCTGAGTTTTTTAAAATAATCATGTTTCTAGATTCAGCACCCTTACAACCAGTGCAGCACTAGGTATCCAGGATACAGAGAATGAGAAAGAAACCAAGAAAGTTGTTTGTTTGTGTCAGCAGCCATCTGTTAAAACAAAAACCTTCAACTTGGTAGAATTTTCTACCAACACAAAACAGTTATGTTGTGGAACCTATCTAGTATTATATAATAAAGAAAGCACACTTGGCAATTTTAATTGCATGTTAACATTGAAATATAACTTAGCAGAAGAGGTAATACAGTAAAGCAGTAATTGATAGATAATTGACATGTACGTGACCAAAATAGTATGCTTATACAAAGGAGGTTGAATCTCAAAGCAAATGAAGCTTTGAGCTACACTTAAAACCGCAGGTATTTCACAAATATTTTCATAAAAAGTTACTCAATCACTGAATTTGACATTTGATATTTAGTTCTCTGAAGAATAGTTTTTAATAGGTGCTCCAATTAAAGTACATCAAAATCAAAGACAGATATTTTAAAGATTGCTTGTTCATCTCTCTGTAAGAATATTCAGGCTCAAAATAGCTTTTTTAAAAAACAAGCAGCAGCTCTAGGTGGGCGAGAGACTTCATTATGAGGAGCTTAAAGCAGTTTAATGGGAATTAGAGTGAAATTATCTTAGAAAGCAAATTACCTTGTATTTGCCAGTTGTGGGGTTCTTGGCACCTTCCGTTGGAACATCTGGTACAAATGGCTTTCAGAGACCAGACACTGGAGTATGTATCTCATCAAAACAAAAATGCCTTTCGAGAATACAAGAAAAAAATTGTCAGCAGTAGTAATTGCATAGTGTTGGGTTTTGGCTCAGATGCAGCTTTACATGGATATCCATGACTTCTCATATCTTGCTCTTTCCTTATATTGCTGTTTAAAAAAAAATTACAAAAATAGTTATGATTGCAACGATGAAATGTGTTTATGATAGAATGGTGTGTGCAATATTCTGTTTATTACTGTCTTTCTTACATACAGTAGAACAAATGAAAGGCAATAAAAATGCTAAAGGGTTCATGTTTCTGATCTTTCTGTCATCATATAATGCAGAATGCAGTGCCATGTTTACAGTACTGGGGATACCAAAAAGTAGTGATATCAAGAGTTCATAAAGAGTAAGACATATGAAGGTTTTGTTCTTCCCTTCAAGCACGTGCAAAAATTTTAAAATATTTAATTTCACGATAAAGATTTATAACAGTGGATCCAAAGGCCCATCTGAAGGCAAGACAATACCCATGTCCTGACAAGGAGAGGCCTGTAGTTACCTTAAATTCAGGACAACAGAACATTTACTACTCCTACTTGCTCTTTCTGTGAGCAGCTGGAGACAAGAGCATGAGTGTCCTGCTCCCTCCCATTCCTCCATCCCTGTCTCTCTCCCCAGATGACTGTATGTAATGTGGCTCTGCTTCTGCTGATCACCTCCCCATCTGACCACTTTAAAAAAATGTTGAGGGAGTCCTGCTTTAGAAATTTTTCTTGAATTTTTTTTTCCCCTGGAGAAATCCATTCCAAAAAATGCTTATGATTCTAGCTACTGTGTCTTAGTTGCCAAAATAAATTACTTCAGCTGGAAAAGTGAAGATTTCTTAAACTGAAAAATAATTTATGAGTAACAACAGTAGTTTATCTACTGTCTCATGTGCTGTAATTTTTCTGCATTTCTTTGTACCAAAACTGGAGCTGACAACATAGTATTGCCTGTAGCATAATGGATGAAGATTGCTAGGTCTTCTATAGCTTCCTAAATTTAATTTCTCCTTATTACTTTAAAAGGTACATACCAGGGGCAATGGACAGGAGGCATGCGACATGGATATGGTGTACGTCAGAGTGTACCCTATGGCATGGCAACTGTGATCCGTTCACCCCTCCGAACGTCTCTAGCTTCACTTCGAAGTGAGCAGAGCAACGGCACTGTTCTGCATGATGTCACTTCAGACAGTCCGGCTGGAACAAGAGGAGGTTTTGTGCTCAATTTTCACAGTGATCCAGAAGCCATGGGCATTAAGAAAAAAGGAGGCTTGTTCAGAAGAGGATCCCTTCTAGGTAGTATAAAACTTAGAAAATCTGAATCTAGGTCATCGATATCTAGCAAACGGAGCTCCGTCAGGAGTGATGCTGCTATGAGCAGAATTAGTTCTAGTGATGCCAACTCTACAATTAGTTTTGGAGACGGTGACTGTGATTATTGCCCTATGGAAGACCATGTTGATGCCACCACTACAGAAACCTACATGGGAGAATGGAAGAATGACAAGCGCAGTGGTTTTGGTATTAGTGAGCGTTCAAATGGTATGAAATATGAAGGAGAATGGCTAAATAACAGGAGGCATGGATATGGATGTACCATGTTTCCAGATGGTACCAAAGAAGAGGGAAAATATAAAAATAATGTTTTGGTCCGTGGAATAAGAAAGCAACTTATACCAATAAGAAACACAAAAACTAGAGAAAAGGTGGATAGAGCAATAGAGGGTGCACAGCGAGCAGCTGCCATGGCAAGAACCAAAGTGGAAATTGCGACTTCAAGGTATGTTATTGCAAAAGATATTTGTTCATCATTGAATTTTCAGAAACAAAAATATGTTACAATATGTGAGCTTTTATTGTTGAAAAAAGACTCAAAAGTGGAAGGGTGTAAATGTCTTTAATGAGTACTTGCTCACCTTTCAGTTTCACGTGTGTAACTCCATTGTCTCTAGCGGCACTACACATATGAATCTCAGAGCTTCAACTCATTTGAGTAAAAATGTTCATATATGTTCCATAATATACTATGAAAGTAAATTTCCATTCTCATACATTTTTGCTTTCACTCAAGAGCTCCTTCATTATGCCTTTAAACCTGTTTGGAAAATAAAGCTAATGAGGAACTGTAGATAATGATTTGGGGAATGTGAGATGAAGATTGAATCCCTTCTCATAAGCATGCTCTAGTTATACTTATTGTCTTGATGATTTTTTGGGTAGCGTCTGAGACTCATTGAAGTTGCCGATTTGACATTGAGCATCTTAAGATGCATCTGTTTATCTAAGAGACTGTGGTACGAACAGTGTAAGAATAACGGTCGAGACTCTTGTGCTTAGAGACTTGATTCAGTTGCTGGGGCAGTATCTGCCAAAAGAGTTCTGTATGAGGATTCTTTGTTTTGGAGTATGCTTCTCCTGCAGTCTGAATTTGTCTGGAACTTATGACCACCACTTCAAATAGTGGTGGTTGTCTTCTCCCCACCCCCTTGCCAAGTGCTTGAAATGGGAGAAGTGTACGGGTATTAGTAGTGGGAAAAATATAATTTTCACTTTGAACTCCTAACCAACAACCAAGCAAAGTCATCTGAAATGGAATTGTTACAAATTAAATCAATACAGATAATTTTAATAGGTTTTACTATAAAGTCTGAGAGCTCTTTAAAAAGCTATTTAATTTTTAATGCCTTCCAATAAGTTTCTGTGGCAGTTCCTCTATTGTTGGTTTTAGTTTGTTTCCTCAGGCAGGCTGTTCTTGAAATATGCTGTGGACCAAATAAAGAGCCCAGAAATGTGCATGAAAGAAAATCTTCATGCTATTTTAGAAAGAGGATGTCACTTAGAGCCGAACAACTGATTCCTGATTTAGTGTGGTCAGTAGTGTGTGCTTGGTGACTATCCTTTTTCTGATCGTCATAAAGAATACAGAAAAGACCAAAAACTGCCTAAGTGGGAAAGCTTGCACACGTGGCTAGCTCATAGCAAAAAGTAGTTGAGGCACAAATGTGAAGAATTTAGTGTACTGTTAAAGAACCTTTCTGAGCACAGGTCACCTAAGTAATTTGAGGGTGGTGTATAGTCAATTACTTCTATAAATATATGTAAGGCATTATATGACAGCATACCATATTAGAAATGCAGATCAGTCATAGCTAACTTTAAGAAATTACTGGATCCCATTCATGTTCTGTCAGTACATAATAAGCCCTAGTTCTGAAAAAATTGAGGTGATGGGATGTGTGGATAGGGGGAGTTACCACTTTAAGTCCATATAAAGCTATTAAAAAGCTGTAGTCCGAGACAATTACGTTACAAGGCACAGTGTATGCACTTCCTTTTTGAGAAGAGATATGTCTCTGAAGTGTTTTGTTTTACTGTTTCTTCCTTTCAATTTTAGGTGAAGTACAGAGTTCAAATTGCTTCTTTTGGAGCAGTCCATGAAAACAATGTTTATTTCTTGAAAAGATGTTTCTGAAAGTGCAACAACAAAAGGCATCAGTTGTAGTGCAGCTGTGACCATGGGCTATTCCTTTGGTTTTTCAGCTGAGAATCCCTCTGAAACAGTCCCATGACTACCAGTATGGCTAGCGAGATTGCAGGTTCAGATTTCCTCTCTTTTAGTAGCCTTTGCACTAACTGTACTGATACTAAGTCAAAGGCAAAGAGACCTGACACCTAGTCAGACAACATCAGGCATGAAGATTACATTAACTTCACTTGTGACTGCATGTTGGACCCACCTAGTAAGGATGACATGACACTTCCCATCTCTCTAGTTTTCAGAATTGCCATTAGTATTAACCAGTGGGAGCAAGTCCATGGCATTATGGGAACTAAGGGACTGTCATACTGGCAGAGTCCAGTAGCACTGACTGAGATCATCTGGAAGAGATTCTAGAAGAGCATTGAGGAAGAGACTTCTGCTTTGAACAGTTGCTAAATTCTAGGTTGACCAGAGTTGTACGGTTTCAGGATGAAAGAACTTGCTTCTGTCCCACTGAAACTTGAGGTATTGATTTGTGACTGCTTTTTTACCAAACTGATATATTAATAATATATTAATCCTTCAGACAGTAACATTCCTGCAATGTCTTAGGTGAATGTGGGGATGGTGGTCTTGTCTGTTTCCTAATGAGCACCACTACACAAAACAGTCCAGGAGGAGTGCCTTTTTTCATTTCTCCAACTTGTAATACAAAAGGTGGTTCTGCCCATATGGCATAACCTCACCACACACTGTCCTGTAAAACCTTCTGTGTTTCAGACCTGGCAGATGTAAGCACGCATTGCTGGTGACTATAGATTTCCATGTCATTAGTGGAAGAACTCTCTAGATAGACATTTTCTCACTCCAAAAAACATCGAATGTCCAGGTTTCCATTCCAAAGAGCTAGAAACCCTGACTCTCAGCCAGATACCTTCCTTTTCAACACAGCTTTGACTTGTATGCTGTTCCTTCCTGTATTGTTTGTTCCCAAAATGTTTGCTCAGCCAAATGAAACCAGACCATGCTCCTCTTCATAGCTCCCTGCTGGTCATGACAGGTTTGGCTGGTACTTTGACCTGTGACAGATGTCCACACAGTCGTCAACAAGACCAACCACTGTTTTGCTTATATTTCTGATGTCTTTTTATGTCTAAAAGTTCTCCTTAATAATCTGTGTAGTATTCTTTTATCTAAAATGGCAGTTTGGTGTGCAAAGAAAAATCTAAAAGTTGGAGTAAATGGTGCTTCTCTGAACCTGAATTTACATTGGCTCTCCTGACTCAGCCTTTGGGTTTTTGAGGCATTTGTACTGAGGTGTTTTAGACATAATAGCAGCATTTCTCAAAAGATATCAGATCACAAAATCATGTGATGTATAGAAAGCTGCTGTATCAGGGAAATAGTTACCAGCCTCTGCTACACAGATCTGTATCCAAAATAGATTATAAATTATCAATGAATAAAAACTGCTTTTAAAATGATAGCACAGCTTAAGTCTTGATTGTGTATTATAGTTTTACTAGCTATATTTAAGACAAAATATTAAGGCATAAATATAAATCCCAGAATTTGAGGAATTTTAGTAGGTTCAATATTTTTCCCTTTTAAAATATTAAAAGTTGTGTTTTCTTTTTAAATCATTATTATAGGCAGTAATTAGTTCATTGTGTTTTCTTTTTAAATCATTATTATAGGCAGTAATTAGTTCAAATCCATCTTTAACCCATCTATGCTAAAAGCAGTCAGGTTTTTTGGGTCTTGGTGTTTATATGGAAAAGCTGCCTTCCAGAATTTTTTAATAAATTCTTTTCTATGTTATTTCAAGTACATGTGAGATGCTTCAAATGTTGGAAGGTGTACATTTGGAAGAGCCCTTTGGAAGATGTTAAAAAGCCCCTAATGTCCACTCAACCAAGTGTCAAATAGAAACTTGTTTTGAGGATATCAAATAATTCTCACTGTAGGGATTTTGAAGTTTCTTTTCATTGCTGTCATGTGTCTTATTCGAAGGAGATATCCCTCTGCAGTTCAATATGGAGTGGAATAACATTAAAGCACTTCTTTCCCAGTAAGAAAATCACTTAAGTTCTCATTGGAGCAGAGTATTACATTAACTTTGCCTCATCAATACTTATGATAGTATAAACTGTAACATTTTTGTAATAAACTTACTTTCTAATACACAGTATCATTGGGTGTTTTTAAATGCATCAGTCCTGTAAGTAAACATGTAGCACTGGAAGCTGAAGGAATGATGTTAGGTTACACATAACCCTTCATGTACCAGTTTTTTTCTAGAAAAGTCAGTATTATGGGTTCAGAATTGAGCTCTGGGAGCTAGACCTTTTTGTTTTTTTCTCCCTTCAGATTTTTTTTCTAGCTAATGCTCAACTAGAAATTCTCTAAGTGTTGACTCTCCAAGGAAAAACCTTCAGGGACACAGAGGGACAAGACAAAAGTACATTCGAGTAAGAAACATGAATCAGAAAATACTGTGTGGAGGAAAAGGGAGAAAGAAATCAAATGAAAAAATGTTTCCTTGTATTTTTCTTATACTCATTGATCTTTCAGGTCATAAAACAAGCAGGTTAAAGAATTGTACCTTCTTTTTTATTCTCTTTTCCACATAAGCTGAATACTTTTAATTACTCCAAAGTAGTGAGTGAGTTCAAAGTAAGGTTACTGTCATAATATGCTGTGAGAACTTTTGACCACCTTAAAAGCAATATTGTAATGGATTTTGATTACACGAGTACCTGAGGTTTGGTGAAGGATAATGGTGCCTTTGTGTTAGGCACTGTACAAATTACCCTGCTTGCGGACCTTGCAGTATCAGAAAATGGCAGTGCACAACAAATGGAAAGAAACTGACAACAGACTGTGAAAGGACCCAAGATCAAGATAACAGTAAAATTAATATCTTGCAACTAATAACATAGAGCAGTTCCTCCTTGTTAACGAGCTGTCTGTGCTCAGCAGTGACTAGCAAGCCTCTAGTCAGGAAGACCTTTTAAGGGGAGCACTGTAGGGAGATTACCTTTTCTGCAGTGATTTCTTTTTCAGAGTAACTTTTTCAGACAGCTCAGTTTTATTTTTAACATGTTTGTGTCCAAGTCCACCAATGCTATGGCTTAATTTCAGGGGTTTTTTTGTTTGTTTTGGTTGTTTTTTTTTAATAGAAACTACAAAAACTCTGCGATCCTGTGTCCTGACCAGCCTGCTTTGTTCTGCATGGCTGCGAAGGAGCCTTGAGTTGGTGGAAGAAGGCACAGGAGCATTGACTTGGTAGCGGAGACCCCGTATAACAATTTTTATTTTGTTTGGGAGTGAGCCTGCTGCCACAACCTGGACTTTCCTGGGTCCTTGCTCTCCCTTGCTATCATAGTGGCCTCCCAGGGCCAGTAGCTGGCTTGTGTAGTGTTCCATGCTGAGGATGATTTAGAGAGCTCTGGTTTACCCTGAGGCCTGGGTGCTTAGCGTTGGCTTCAAGTCACCGGGCAGCACCTGAGCTTCTGAAGAGTGCGGCTCAGTTGTCCTCCCCAGAGCACTAGTGTTCACAGGACAGTGGTTATATAAGGAACGAGTGCTTATATTTTTCATAACCTTAATTCAGAGTAAGTTTCAGTATGCTGTGCTGCATGTGGTGGGTTTATGTGAAGTGTGTGGAACCATCAGGAAAGAATACTGAATGGTTTAATAGCCAGTTCCTTTGTTACATTCATTGTCTTGTGTGACCAGTGCTCTCAGCTTGACATGAACAAACTGATTTCTAGGGAGAGCTCGAATTATATGCATGTGGTAGTATAGTTTGTGTCCACACTAGATGGCAGCTGCCAATCATTTCAAATGGCACTGAATTATGTGCACCACACACAGTTTTCCATGATGGATTTAGGTGACTCTACCAATCTCACTTTACTCAAGAAACTAAACTGGACACTTGCAAGACTAGTGCCTCATATGTCTTTGAAATGCTTTCTTTATTATAGCTGATATATGAACATTGTGCTTAGGAATAGGATCCAACAAATACCAAAGGTATTTATATAAGACTGCTTGTTTTAGTACAAAGAGCTGCCTTAAGTTCAAAACAAAATCAGTTTTAATCATTTTACTACATAGTCTATTTGAAGATAACAAATAAAATGCTGTGGTAAAACTTAAAATAAGTCTTCAGCTACTATGGATAGTAATTTTAATGCTAATTCTGCATTCTTTAGTGGAAACCATATGTTCCTTGAATCCTGTGGGAGTTACACCACTAACTTCAGTGGGGTGCATTTTCACTCAGATTTCACAAACGAATTTTTGGTAAAAGAATATAGTCTTGGACTGTTCCTCTGTTATTTGCTGAGGAATATGAATACTATATCTGTTTGAAATATACAAATTGTATAAACATCACTACACAGATTTTATTTCTTTTCTTGGTATTTAATGCAGTAAGATTACATCACTGAAAATAAGCAAAATTACTCCTGTACTGTCCCTTAGCTGTAAATTTAAGAAAGCCTCAAGTATTTAACTTTTTGATCAAATTACCTATATCCAAATCCACCTACCTACAGTTATAAATCTGAACAGGGATATTTAAAAAAAAAAAAAAACCCAAAAACAACAAACAAACAAAAAAACAAACAAAAAAAACACCAAAAACCCAAACAAACACAAACAAATCAGTTCTGGAGTATAGCCAATCTTACTTTGTGTTTGTCTTAGACATAGAATTGTTACCCCAGAGTTGCTTTTCTAACTTGTTTAAAATCAGGAGACTGCTGGTTTACAATTGAAAATATTCTCTGTTTTCAAAACATAAATGAACCAACACTGAGCACCACTGCTTTTAAAATAACCATGTAAGAAAACCTTTCTTTTTTTTTTCCTTTTTTTTTCTTTTTTTTTTTTTTAATATACAAACCTTTTTTAAATGTTTCTTTGTTCAGACGGGTAAGGATTTCTTGCCCACTTTCCAGAATACTTAATTTAGGAGCTGAAAGAATCTTTACAGTGACAGCCCAGCAGATGTATGTGAAAACACTAATGCTTTTTTTGATGATACTGGATACACTAGCAAGAGTAAGAAAGACTAATATTTCTTTGTAGCCAAGGAAGACGAGCTGTTATGTAGATTCTTGCCTTAGTTTTTACACAGCATCTCAGTTTTGATCTGTATTACAACAATTGTTCCAAAGCTAAGCCACAAACAGCATCTGTCTCTACTGACTTTCAGGAGAGTTTCTGCAATGAAAATAAATCTCTGTGTAAAAAATGAAATCTATCATTTGTACTGGTTAGTCACATATGAACCATAGTGTACAGCCATTAGACTTATGTTATTGATCGCTATAAAAATATTCTCAAAAACAAAAAGATATTTTATATTTCTACTGTATGTAGTACAGCTACATGCATATGGCTAGTAGTATTAGTCAGAGCTTGAGTAATTTACTTGATGTTTTGCTCAAAGACTAAACCAATTGATAAAGAACCTTCCTAGCTTCTTTCTTCAAAGAAATAAGAAAACATGTTGTGACCTAACTGTAACATTGCTGATCAGTATTCTAGAGTAGGATGGTTTTGAGTGAACAACTACAGCAGAAAAATACTCATTTAAATTATTTAATTAATGCCCCCTATGTTGATCTAATTGTATATTTCCCAAATAATAATTGATTAATTTTATGTAAACTGGTGTAGTCCAATGGGTAATGCTGTTTGTTTGAATACCAGTTGATCAGTGATACATATTATGACTTCTGTTCAGTTTTCTGGCAATTAATACATTTTTCTATTTTATGCATCTCATAGGAAATCAGTTAAATGTGAGTTCTCAGCTGTTTTGTTCTAGGAGTTTAAGAAGAAAGGCATTTATTTCTCTTACCACTCTGAATCTGGTAGGCTGCTGTTAAGGCTTGTTTAGTTACCTCACTGCTATAATGTAGCACCTCCACTTTGTGCTTGCCTCAATTTACTGACAAATATAAATGAGGGAGACGTCATTTTGCTGCTACTATTACTTTGGTTTATAGTTGTGGGGTGAGTCATTTCAATGATATTTCTTTTTCTGAATTTTTAGACTGCTTCAGAAATAAATGTGTTGGATTATGTCAGTCTTACAGCTATGCAAAAGGACTTAAAATCCAAATGTGGAAACAGGCAAGACTCAAAGATTTTCACTGTTGAGATGGTCTTTTGGCAGATGTGGGCATGTATCATAACCCTGATTTGCTCCTATTTGGAGCTAAGGTTTAATACCTTAGGTTCGTGGTTAGAAACTTGACTTCCATAGGGAAAAGAAATAAAACCAATAGATCTTCCTCATGAATAAGCTGAAGTGACTTCATAGGAACTGGCTGTGTACATTCAGCCCAAGTTCACTTTTTAAGCTCATTCACTTACAGGAATTTATGATGTCAATTGTATAAGCATCTTAGGAATAGCTTGAAGACAAAGAACATATTGGCAAGCAGTAAGATACAAAATGTATTTCAGGAATAATAAGGAAACTAAAAGTTAAGAGTGTGACTAAACAGATGCCAGTTGTCAGAATGCTTTGTGCTGATGTAGCAGTGAACCATCTTAAGCGTTTAGACTTTTTCTTATGTGTATTGTCCGGAGTCCTGCTTTTACCTTAACATATCTTGACCAAAGGCTTAATTTAAATTTTACTAAAAATACAGCTATTATGCGCTTTCTGGAATGTTCGTGTATGTATTACCATTCATAGAATTGTTTTGTGCTTCAGAGAACAGTATGTTTCTGGAAATTATGGATTAGCAACAAAGGTGGAAATTGTTCTATAAATATCAACAGAATAGATAAGTTGATGACCTTTTCTGATGTTCAAAAATGTTGCACTTGTACAGATCTGTTGAAGTAATAGTTGATAGGATTTGGTGAAGAGGCTTTCCCTTTCTTCTCACGGTGGCTAAATTCCTTGTGCAAAACTAATTTGTGTTGGGAGGTCTAATGTTGCCAGTCATTCAGAGTTTCTTAACAGTGCAGTGTACAAGTAGGAATATTGATTGTGTTATATTCTCAACTGATATTGAATTATCAGGAAAAAAAATCATATTAGATGTTTCACAATCCCAAGCAATGTTTGCCAGGTTATGCCACATCAGTGAAGAGTGCTTTTTTCTAATGCAGAGTTGATACCTCTTTCAGAAACAGGTTTTGTTTAAAGACTGAAATGGGAAAAAAAAATACTGTGTACTTTTTATGCTCAAAATTTAGATCACCTGCAAAAATACAGTCATATTACTTGTTCATAGTTGAACTTTATAAAAAATATAATTTACTATACTACTACTTATTATGAAGAAAAGACACAGCGTTTTAATGTCAAAGCCTGTATCTGTGATATGCACAGATGTAATGCATTTCTGATGGAAAAACTGCTTAGTGAAGCTTCTGGTATGAACCTTTGTTAGCACAAGGATTAGAAAAGTGGATAGCATTTAGATTTTAGCCATGCTGGGTGTCTGGACAATGAACACAGAGGGCAATTAGTCAAAATGATGGTTCTGATTAAGTTTACCAAGGGTTTGTCCTAAATTTAATTTAATGTTTTCTTCAAAGTTTAGTTGATCAGAATATGCTCTAAATGATTTTTAACAATTCACTTGTAAGTTCCACCTTTGAGATATAATTGATATTTGATTTGAATTCAAGTGCTCCTTGCACTTATGATGATTAAAAAGCTATGAAAGTAGTCTTGAGGTCTGTATAATAGTTGTGAGTTCACTGCAGACAGACGCAGTCAGTGCATGGCTTGATGAATGTTGGCCATGGACCTTCGTGGTGAGTGGACACTATGAAAGAGCTGATGTCTCTTTCAAGAAGCTCGGAATACAGTACAGATAGGTAAGCTATCAGAAATCTCTGACACTGTTGCACACCTAGATTTTTGCTGTTTCCCGCAAGGGTAAAGGCAGACTGGAATCCTTCCAGTATAGAACACTGTTAAATTTTGGACTAACATAAAAAAAGTCCTCAGAAATGTTGAATTTTGCTCCAATGTTTGAGTAGAGGCTGTACAATTGTTGGTCTGGCAAAATCTGTGAGCTGGCTTCCTCACATCAGAAGTCCTTGCATTTATTTTCTATTTCACAACATATTTAACCAACTGTTTGTAATAATGCAGGCATTTTTGGTTGACAGTTCAAAGAACATCCTGATTGAGTCTTCATAGGCAAGTCGAGAAAAGTCAGCTTAAACTATCTTCAGAAACCTTGCCTGCTTATTCAAGGCCCCTGACAATCTAAGGAACTCTGTTCTGCTTTCAGTATATTTAATCTGATACTTAAAAAGATAGTTTTCTCTAAAAAAAGAGAATTAATTTGCCCTGAATTTTGCTGATATATGAAAAGGCATATTTGACTGGATGTGTAACCTAGCAGTGCTTAATCCATTCAAAAAATAGTTCTGTTTTTGCATAGAAAATCACTTTGCAGAATTACGATGACAGTTTCCTCTTGGATTGTCTGCTTTTATACTTCTTTTATAACTGCTCACTGTTAAACTTAAAACCATTTGATATCATCTGTCTGACCCTGAAACCATTTCTCATTTTTCCTTCATAAAACTAACTTGCATATTTGAGGGGTTCTGATCTTTTCCTCTGTTCTTTGACACTTAATTGTCTCATTTGGCAAGTAAAAGTTTTGAAAGAGATGGAAATTGAACTTGCTTAGGTGCAAATCAGCTAAGGAGACAAGCTTTTTGTAGGCAACTTTGATATTTCCATCTATTAGTAAATGAAACTTTGAAGTAGATTAAGACTTTTTAACAGTTAAGTCCACTGTATTTTGTTTCAGATTACAGTTGGGAGTGTTTTAACTCAGGTTACTTTTTTTCAAAAATATTTTTGGCGTGCTTTGCCCCTCCTATTCCCATGCTTTCGGTTTAAATATGTTTTGTTCCTTCTGAGACGAATATGAAGTAGAATATAAGGAAAAATGAATAGCAAGATTCAGTTAGTATCCCCAATAGCAAGCATTGTAAACCTACCTTTTCTGAGTTTTCATAGTCATATGTTTCTGTGAAAGATTTTAATTGATATCAAGAATTTATGACTTAACAAGCGTTTATTAATGCAGCAACAGTGTAGTAACAAGGAGCTGAGAGAGAAAATGGAAGTCTTGAATTTTAGACCTATTATAAAATTATATTAGTATCTCTTAATGGTTGCTTTACTGTCTGTTTTCCAAAAAGTACTGTGGGTTTTTTTCAGAAAAAAATAGGAGCTGCTACAGGATTCCCATGTAGCATAAACTTCATATGCCACTCAGAAATTGCCTACACACTTAATTTTCTATTTGCTTGATTATCTTGAGGTGCTGTCATCTTATTTTGCATTATGAGATTGCTGTTTGAAGCATTTTTGTGAAAGTTTTCCTTCTTTGTTTTAGCTCTTCTGTTCAATTTTATATATGTATATATGTGTCACCCACTTCTCAATCACTTGTAAGCCTTTCTTAGTAATGGATACCATTAAGAATAATTTCAGATACTTTTTTATTTTCTATAAAATTTAAATTCCTTGTCAATATTCCCATGTTTTGACCCTGTTATTGCTGTCAGCGTAATGCGTTTTCTTCTCTTGGAAAGAAATGCATTAGATGGATTAGCAAAGCACTAAAAATATCTTTGCTTAACCACCAAATTATATAACCATCCGATTTCTGTTGGCTGCTGGTCTCATACTGTGGTGCGGTTTAGAAATCAGTATTTTACAGCACATCAAGTGAAAAAAGTTTCTAGTTTATATCAGATTCTCTTTCAGAGCATCAAATATTATTTTTTTAATTAATGTCATTTTTCACCCTAAAGGTTAAAAGTAGAATTTACTGAAAGCTTCTGATAACTATTGTCACTTCAAAATTTGAAAATGCTCCTGCTTTTATACTATATATTCCTTTTTTTTTTTTTTTTTTTTTAATTTTTTGTCACTCAGCAGTAGTATGTCTGATGTTTTCTTTGGTTTGTGATTTGTTTTGGCAGGGGGGTATTTTTTAATGAATAGTAATTTAGATTAGAATCACTGCTGAGGGCCATGGTAGGCTGAAATAAGATGAGTCATATATCTAGAAAGCTCTTTACATATGCAAGAGAAGATTTGGTCACAATAACCAGCTGTAGAGCTAAGTGTTGTCTTTTTTCTGCACTTTCTGTATCATTTGAAATAAAGGCTTTTTTGGAGTTAATCTATTCCAGAGGCATCTGTAAATTGAGAACAAGAGGAAAATTGTTTATCTTCCCTTAGATTAATAAATTTTTGTAATTTCAAGATTTGTCTCTAAATTTATCTTAAAGATCTAATGTGATGTCTCAGGATGCTATTGCAGTACTTGACTGCATAAATAGGACTAGTAGTAAGTTGATGCTATAACCCAAAGAATTCTCTTTGCATTGGTGAATGAAGAAAAAAAAGTCTCAATTTAAACACATAGACAGTTGACTGAAATGCACATCAAAAAGGTTTGTGATGGAGTGACTTTGCAGACTGCTGGCTTTTTAAAATTTCTTTACAGTAAAAAACATGTTGTATTGCATTGGAACTGTTGTCTGTGATCGGATTGCCTGTGATAGGGCTGCAAGATTTTGTTCTTTGTGAATGTGACAAGACAAGTCCACTTGTATCCTAAGGTCAACCAAGTGTCACCTTAGTCTGCAGTTACATCCTTTCCTGCTGTTTGTTTTTCTATTGTGTAGCTGTAATGAAAAAGAAAAAAAATGAATGCATGAAAAAAGGAAATGATGCCATCAGAGCAATCCCTCTGCATGCAAGGGAAAAGACTCTACATATAATCAGCTGGCTAAAGGGCATGAGAACATCCTGAAAGGTAATTGGGCACCTTTTGTTGAAATACTCTGATATATCCCATTAACTTGTTCAGTGTTGCTCAGAAACAATGCCTATAGACAGAGGCACAATACTGGGCCTTTTTCCCTTTATTCAGTGCCAAAAACTGCACCGTTATCATAGTATACAGCATCATCTTAAAACTAGTATTTTTTATGTACCGCTTCTGAAGGAGTATGCACACAAAGGATTCAAACTTTCCTCAGCAAGCTTATTTGTGCTTTTACCCATTGTTTTCTTTACAAGTGTGTGGGACAAGCCTATCTTTTTTTCAGACCCTTCTCAGAGTTCATCTCTGCAGTCATGTGTCTTGTAGAGTAGGATTAGAGAGCTGAAGTTGCTACTATTTGTTTCTGATTGAACAAAATTCTATTGCTCATCTATTTGCTCTCACTCCATTCTGTCTGGAATATTTGTCTCCACATGTTCTGTCTCATCTTTTAAGTTGTATGGACTCTAGGGCCTGTGCATTATATATGTTTTAAATGAGTGAAATGGTGGAACCTAGTCTACTTGTCACCTTGCAAGTGTTAGCAAAATATATGCACTAACAACAACAGGAGCAAAGAGAAGATGATTTCCTGTGGGGGTTTTTTAGAACTCTGTTTAAATCCAAGAATATAGTCTTCAAAAGCACTGTGCTAGTAAGAATAAACAAGGGTTTCTCTCGCTCCCTTGCTCGCTCTTTTCCCTGTGACTTACCAGGAAAGAAATCACAGGCTTCAAGTCTCTAGTTTCTTCTCAAAAGGAAATAGCTAGTCTCTGCCCGTGGATGTTGGAGTGTATGCAGTTACTGCTAGCCACTACAGAGAATGCTTATCAAGGCATTATGGCTGTCTCTTCTGCCCTTCTACTGCTGAAATATGATTTAATATTTATGCCAAAGGAAATAGACACAGGTTTTTGTAATTAAAATAAAAAAACCCCTTAGATAACAGGATTATGTTGAACCTAGTGAATAAAGTAGTGAGTTCAAGCATAAACATTTTAAAGTAGAAGACCTTTGTTCTTCAATAGCAAGAATAAGGAAAGATTGGCATGATTCAGATTCTGGTATTTCTAAGTGAAAGCATGAGACTTTCGATAGGAGGTATCCTTGTCATGCATAGGAGTGTATTAATATTATTAACATGATAAAATTCTTTTCTTAATTAGATTGATCTAAAAATTACTATCAGAATGGAGAGAATTTGTGGAATTTTAATATGAAAAGACTCCAATGCTTCCATGTTATCATTTGAAATAACCTGACCTTTCATGACCCTGAAGGACACCTTAAAGTGTACTATTCTAGGCCTAGAGGTCAATTATGCAAAAAAAATTATAATGAGACTATGGTAGTAATGTAAGGTGTCTTTTGCTGCTTTTTATTGTACCTTTCATTCTGAAGCAATGAGCTGACTTTACATGCTCTGATCAGCAACTCATTGCTGTTACTCAGCTAATTCTGAGGTGAAGAGATGCTGGAAAGGAGCATACAGCTTGCTGCTCAGCAGATGAAGGGGAAAAAAAAAATTGGTCAAGAGTTTTTTAAAAAATTCACCTTACTATTAAATTAAAATACTTCCTGTGATGTTACTCTCTTTAGGAGAAGACAAAACATCACTTTCTAAAGTCTTATCAAAGAACAGATAAATGGTTTATAGTCCATTTACCCTATAGTTTTGGAGGATAAAAGTGTGAGCTGAACCTGGCAGGTATTTACTTTATTCTTCACATAATCCATTGGTGAAATATTAAATGTTGGCCATGCTGACATGAACAGCAAAACTCCCACTGGTTCCAGTGATAGCAGGATACCACTGATGCAACAGTGTTCTTTGTGAGTTATGCATTTTGTGGGAGTCACAGGCAGTTAAAAGGCCAAAGTTGAGATACTAGAAGTTCCCAGCTGGACCATAAGGGATAATCAAGTACAAAGTCCAGTTACTACTGAAGGAAACCTTTAGGTTTTCAATATGCTGTCTTAGGTGTCCACTCTTCATAATTCCCAGAAAAACTAAAATTCTGGGCTTATTTTATGAATTGCAGAGGAACTACAGAACTTGCTGAGATTTAGTCCTTTCCATTGCAAACAATGAAGCTTCTGTAATTAATGTCTATGTCACGTTCTGTCTGCTGTTACTCATGCTGAATGCTATGCCATTCTACACACTGTCCCAAAAAACCACTGAGATTTGAGTGTAGTACAGCATAGTATGAGTAAGGGTGACAGACAGAATTTATTCTAGAAAGATAGGTCAGCTCAGTTGCTGAGGATATCCATATTTCTGGAAATTGGGGCGGGGCTGTTGCTTTGAAAAGCTTAACTGAGGATACAGTTTTGTGTGTTATTGCTCTACTAGAGAATCTGGTTTCTGGATTTACATATATGTGAGAAAAATTATTAACAGATTACAATGGACATGGTTTGCAATGGACATAGTTGATTATACAGGTTGCTGCTTCTTAGTTCTTTCTGCAGTGCAGCTGCTTTTGTATTGCAAAGATCCTCAGTGTACTAGTTAACTAGAGAAAAGCATTTTAGCAATCATGATTTGTTTTCCTCGGCTTTGCTTGTTCAGCGCATGTTTCTGGAAGGTCGTCTAGATCATGGTGCCAAACTTCCCTGGCTATATGCATGTGCCACTTACTTATCGGCAGGGAATGCTAGGTGGCTTATTGCATGTGCAATATGACAGAGGCTTCCAAGGAATAGAGGGTACCAGAGCCATTCAGACAGCTGGCTCCCAGCTGTGCTTTTTCCCAAAGGATCTTTAGAAGCGGGCATGGAATGTGCTGTGAAATTCTGGTAGTAGCACTCAGACAGCCTTGTGATAGAGGCAGCAGGAGTGGGCTGCTATTACTTCCAGAATAATTCAGTCAGCAGTCTGCCTGTGTGCTGCTCTTCCTTTGGGTATTCATCCAGCCAAGAGCCAGCCCTGGGTTTGGTGAACTGGCCCAGTGAGCTGGGCGCGTGCTCGCAGGCCACGGGCTGCACATTAGTCCAGTGGATCTGGTGTACAGCAGAACTTGGTTAGGTGACTTTACTTTCCAAGCATGCCACAAACTTCAGCGTGACCTTTCAGCAAATTAGTTATGGTGAGGCTTCATGTTAGAGATGTGTGACCTGGCTATGAGTACTTCATTAGGTTTATATGAGAGCAGGGGTATGCGGGGAGCATACAAACTCAGGTGCTGTCTGAGGCTGTGACCCTGTTGCACTTCACTGTATCATGAAAAACCAGCCTTACTTCTCACGGCTCTTCCCAGCCAAGATAACTAGCTCAGGCCAGGGACTGTGCTCATACAGCTTCCAGCTCTGGAGCAGACTTGTTGAGTGTTTCATAGTATGTTGTATATATTCTTCAGTCAAGCTTGCAGGCAGACTCTCCATGTGTACAAAGGAAAGTATGGCCTAATGTAGCTGGTCTACGAACGGAGTGCTTTAGCTAACATGACTAAAGGCATTGTGCAATACAGAGTGAGCTGTAATAGAATATATTACCACAGTTCCAAAGAAAGCTAAATATGTGACATTCAGTGGATCTTTTGTATGCAAGAGCTGACCTTTTGGCAGTAGCTGTGAAATAATATACAGCAGAATCTTGTTAATTCATGCTAATGACTTAAGAGACCTATTACGGATTGCTTGATTTTACAGCTTAGCGAGTGAGTGAAACATGATGACAAAGCTTCAGATATGCACACTTTAACAGTATGTTCTCAGCTAATTTATCCTGATAGTAGCAGTTTAGTTGTAAATATATTTGCAATATATGAGTTAATGGACACTAGTATCATTAATGAAAGCAATGATGATTTCCTGAAATGAGTTCCATACAGCAGCCTATTATCAAACATCTGAAGGAAACAGGGTGAATCTACTAGTTATGAGAGTATGAGACCAGTAAAGTGGTTTTGAAGGTAACAGTTGTTGTTTTTTAGCATTAATAAAAATGTTCTGTTCGCATATGTGTCATATCATACACTAAATATATCTAAAAGTACTTGGGAAAAGAGTTATCCTGACTAGCATAGTAGTAGTATGCAGGCATATATGTAAGTAAAAAGTGCATGAAAAGTTTTATCTTCAGGTTGAATTACTCTAGAAAGCTAAACTGCTAACTTATGCTCATTCTTAAAATGGTAATTCCCAAGCTACAGGCTCATTGAACATCTTTTCATATGTTCCAGTAAAATCCTTAGTTTTCAAAACAGAGAGTATCTCCTTTATGGAAAAGTCTGCAGGTTTTTCAGGTTTTTTTGGTTTTGTTTTTGGGTTTTTTTGGTCTACCTTGTGTTTCCATGTTAAGTAATATTAAGAATGCAGTTTCATTACTGGCAGTGTGTTTTTAAATGAGCAAATAAGACTTTTCCAGTACGCCTTAGAAAATGACACTGAGCCATTTAATATTTGTTATGCTTTTAATAAAAGAAGGACCTGAAGCCTCTCTGTGTTTGAAACATCATACGCAGTTGTTACTGTGCATTGGTGTGTCAGCAGAGAAGTCTGACTAAATAAGGCAATGCATGAGTAGAGCTTATCAGCATTTGACAGGAATATAGTCCACTAACAGCTGATACAGTAGCCCATCTTTTCTGTGCTATCAGTGGCTCTCTACGCTGCACACAGATGTATGTTTATTGTCTGCTTGGTTGCTGATTGTGCCCTCCACCTTTTCTTTTCAGTTAGTGTACATCGGAAGTCAGACAAGTGAGCTGAAATCCTTAGAAAGCCAAATTTATTTATATATAAAAATGTATGTGGAGTCGTCAGCTTTCAAAGTCTAGGGAAGAAATGTACTGTCCCTTATGTTTCTTCTCCCACCAAATAGTCTAGAGTGAGTGAATATTGTTTGATAATATAAATTTGATAATATAAATTGTTTGATAATATAAATTGATAATATAAATAATATAAAGAAACTTCATGCACATGGATGCTCTTATAGTACTGCTGTGCACTAAAAAAATCTTGTAAAAAGTATCCATAACATTATAAAAGCAAGTTCTGACAGATTTTGTCTTCTCACTCTGAGGGACTGATACCGCTTAAATGAGTGGCTGAGCTCCTAGTGACCTTTCTGGGAATAGTATTACTCCTTGCATGTTTGTAGGTGCTTTTAAAAGATTCCAAAGTAAAATACTCTTAACGTTGTTTCAGTATCAGTTTTCCTGTTAAACTGAGTTTGGTTGTCAGATTTTGTCCCTGTGTTGTGCAAGAATTTGGGATTTGAAGATTTTATGAGTAAAGTTATTAGGCTAATAAATAATCTTTAAGATCTGATGGCACCTAACCTGCTACAGAATGTCCCAGAACAATCAAACTGGTCACCTACAAATATTTTTTTTGATGCTGGGAATGAATGTAACTGTCAGTGCATGTGTGGCCTTTTTTAAGGGATTTCTGAAGAATATCAGACATTAAATTCTTTTAATTCCTTCCCAAAGTTTGTCGTTTTCAAAGTGTCTTTTCATCATACCCAGTGCAGTGCTTAAAAAAAAACAAACCCTGCAATTTTAGTTAGGAGATCCATCATCTTCAATTCAGGAGCCTGGCTTAACTGTCCTAATGTGAATACACAATTCAGTAGCATTGTTGTATGCAATATATTTGACAGAGATGTCTTTCTGTCCTCTGAATCCATCTCTGATAATGGTACTGAAAGAATACGCAGTTGATTGGGATGCTTGCCATTAGAGCACGTGCGAAGGGTTCACAGTAGCTGCACAGTGTAATGGACTGTTTACCACGCGTGTAATAGCTCTTGCGCGTGGCTTTATATCTAACTGCCCTCCAAAATAAGAGCACTTTTACAGAGCAAATAAGGACATTTCCCGGCTGCCTTTTTAACGCTTTGCTGCTGTGCCCAAAATACTCTGTTAGTTTTCTAGAATGTGTCTGTAAACTCCCAGTATTGTGCTGGATGCAATATCATACACCTGCGTGATCTGCATGGAAAGCAATGTGATGTGTCCATAGAGATACAGAAGTGGTATAGCCCTGAATTTAAGTGCAGTCACTATGCAGGAAATTATGGTAAAGCCCTTAAAATTCTTTAGTCATTCAGCGATGCTTTATTTTGAGGAATTTCATTAATGAATTCTATACTTTCAATTTCTGAAAACACATTTTGAAAATATTTTAGTTGTTGTAACCATAATAATTATGCAAATTTATAATTTCACATTTTCTGGTTATTTTAAAGATATTGTTGTCTTTATAAATATTCTATTATGTTGTTTTCACATTGCACAAATTTACTGGCTCTGTAATGAAAGTTGTTTCACTTTTTGTTGTTTTTTTTGTTTGGTTGGTGGGGTTTTTTTACAAAAAAAAAACAACTTGAAAGCAGTTCAGGGCTCTGCAAAATGTGCCTTGTAGAACCTGAATATCTATTCATATATAATGCCAAGAGTTTGGCAAACTATATGATCATATTATACATTATTAATTATATATTATCATGGATACTAAACCTTAATCAATAGTACTTGGACTTTAAAGAATAACCCATTCAATATCTGGCTTTGTAATTGCTAAATGAGACATGACTAGTTTTTATAGAAGTTTGGTTAATCATGTCTACACTGAAGTTTAAGAAAAGCATTATCTTGGGTTAGAGGCTGTACTTAGTTACAAATTTTTATCCTGTGTCAACTTTCAATGCATTTTGTGGCAGATGTGTTTGTCATACATCAGGGACTGATAGAGAATGAGCTTAACTTTAGTGTGTTTTAGAGACGTATTCACTCTAGTTTTGTGTTGAACACTAACTAAAAAATAAATGCTTCTGAGAAGGAAGTTTAGTCATCTGAGATGATCTACCTGACCCCACCCACACTATCATATTTTCTTTTTAATAATCACTTCAGAATTACATATAAATGTTTTGACTAAAAAAGCAAACAAATATATTTGAAAATATAAAGAATGATTTAATCATCAAAAAAAACCCCAACTTTCAGTCCCTCTGCTGAGAAGATTAGAATTTGAAAGTTATTGGCAGATTATGATGCCTACAATAATAAGAAAAAATGGCAGTTGTTAATCATGGGAAGACATTTTTAAGCTGAGGTGAAACACCTAACTTTGCCATGATGAGGCTATATTTTCAGCATCTCATTAAAGTTTATTCTCTACATTTATGCAATTCATGCTTCTAATGACTTTTAAACTCAACTTTTTCTTTGGTGATTTTAACATTACTGTTCATTAGCTATGATTTATCTTTTGGATCGTACTATATGTTAGTGAAGTCCCACATGTGTAGTAGTTCATTCAGAATTTGCTTCATTGAGTTCCAACGTTTACTGCTCATCCTACAACTCCAGAAGCAGAGACTTTGTGATGTGCAGATGTGACTTCATCCTTTTAAAATGAACTAATTTGAAAGCTTTCATACTGAAATCTATTAAAAAAAATTAGATTTTTACTTCCAAAACTGTCATTTATATTCCTTTATCTTTTTGCATAGAGCAAATAAAACAAATTTGACGGGAAAAGAATCCCTTTCAATACACTTTATGACCTGCTCAGGCACATTATTGTCTCTGATGAAACTTTTAACCTTTTGGTGGATGCAATTTTCAGGTTGCAAACACAAATTCTGCTTTGGGGCACCAAAGTATTTCTTGAAGGTGCCCAAGTGCTACTTTGTGTAACTAAGCCTGAGACCTGGAAATGGAATATTCTGCTGCATGTATTGCAAACTACTTCTTGTTGTAAATGAGAGGGACAGGTCCTGAGTACATAGTCTGTGTAATAAAGAGACCAAGGACTGTTTTCTTTGTGCAAATCTGTACTTTTCTGAAGATGAAATTACTCCAGATGTATAGTGACTGGCTTTCTCATACAAGTTGGCTGTATTTGAAATATTTCCTCTGTTTCTGGTAATGCTGAATTTACCGGAAGAAATCCCATTGCTTTTGTGATAGAAAACACAAACTTATATAAATAATTGGCTTCCTTGGAGTAGTTTATGTTGTGGGGTATTTTCAGTAAGGGCTGTGAAGGAAGATTATGAAACTTGTGTAGTTCTTTTAAATGTATACAGTAGAGGTATTCTCTATTAAGAACTTATTCCTCCTAAGAGACAGAACAATATTCTTCTCTCCTTTGCTATGAAAATTATGTGAAGTTTGTAAGGGTTGTCTTATAGTGTGCTAATACAGAGGGATACTTTTTTTTTATCCTGTGCTCAAGTTACAATATACTAAGCAAATATTTATTAACAGACCTTTCAGAGGCAGTGCAATGTCAGCAACTGCACTCCACACATCCTGGGTAACTAGGAAGCTTAGTTGCTTCCTGCCCCTCTCACAAATACCACCTTAGTTGCTTCATTGTACACGAACACGGTACGTTCCCCCTTTGCTTCCATCCGCAACGAATTAGCCACAATTAAAGATACTGATGTTCCTGTTGAGTGGGAGCTCCTCTGCTCTGATTCTTTCCCTGTGTCTCCAAGCAACTTTTTTAGCACTTAAAACAGCTGCAGCACCATGTAGTAATTATGCTTGTGGCTGTGTTTGTTGCTGCTGGGCTTTGCAAAGTGTATGACAAATTATTGCAGGGTGTTTTCTTGCTCTGTCCCGGCATGTCACACAAGCACAACAGTTCCTAATTATTTCTTCTCCATGTTTAATCCAATGTTTTTTCTGTAAGAAAACATTTCTGAGGGTGAAATTTCTTTTATGGAATCTTATTTCCTCACCTGTCCATTGTAGTCCCTTCCAGCCTTGGTGGGTGGTAGCTGGCTATTTTGCAAGTTCTCTTCCCTGTAGAAATTTTAAATAACCGAGGGAACTGGGGAGACACTTGCTTATGCTGTCCTAAATTTCTTCATTTTGAAAGATTTGTTGCATTGTCATTCTATGTTTCTGTCACTATTTCTGTTAGCTTATTTGTAGACCCTGGTAAGATTGGGACTGAGATGTGCACCTGTTCCTCTAAATCTTTCTCCTCTTTTGCATCTTGTCCTTTCATGAAAATGCAGGGTGAGAAGGGGTGACGGAAAGAAGATCTGCCACAGGAATTTCTCTTTCAGGGTTGTATTTCACTTTCAAGTTTTTACCTTTGTCGCTGCAAGATCATGTGCCGAAGTCTTGGCGATGCAAAAGCTAGAAGTTGTTAAGAATATACTCGGGAGTGGGGGTGACCATTCAGCCCGTCTGCAGCTGGCTCCTCAGTGTCCTTGAACAAGAGGGCTTGAGAGTAGGCTGGATGGATTGTCTTGCTGACAGCAGCCCACTCCTGACTCCCAAGGGTTCTCAAACACAGCTGAGAGTGGGTAGGGATTTACTGAATGGAAATAATGTGGACGGGAAACATCAGATTGGATGTGCATGTGCATCACACACCGACTACCTCTGTGTATCCAGCGGAGTAGGGGAGTGAGGGGCCACTGCTGCCAAGGCCTTGCTGACACAGTCGCTGCCATGGCAGGCGTTTAGACACCATTGCTCTGTGGCAGTGATGGTCACTTAGAAGCACTAGGAGAGCAGGAAAAGCATTTTTCTCCTCCTTTCCATTCTCCGTCTTCCCGAGTAGCGAGCGAAGGGCAGCATGTTGTTGCCAGGCAGGAAGGAACCATGTCTGCATACATAGATGAGGCCCTGCTGTGTTCTTCAGTCAGGTGCAGAGCCGTGCCTCCCCTGTGCCTATGCTGATCTACCTGAAAAGAAAACAGGCTTCAAGCATATCTAATGTGGCTGTGTTTATTCTGGAAGATCTCAACTGTTACGCTGCAGCCATATCTGTATCTGTAGTGTTCTGGATATCTGAGTGCTGTGACAGATAATGACTTATTTGCATGCAGTTTTTGTGTGACAGCATGAGCACCGTTGATCCCTTTCCCCCTGGGGTGCTTTCATGCAGCCATGCTACTGACACCCATGAGTGCTTTATGTTATCTCTTTTCTGTAGTGTGTTTTGCTTAGCTTTTGAAAGTGATTAAACCCTTTGCACATGAAAATCCTCTTTATGTTTCTGTCATAGTACTGCTAGCAAGTTTTTTGTTTTTTTTTTCTTAAGGCACTTTGATCAGCAGGACTAGTCTGGCACCTCCTTGTAGAGAGATTGCTTTGAGAACTCCTTTGCCATTTTTGCTGTACTTGGGTGCATCATTCCTGACTCTCTTGAGCTGTCTCCAGAGTAATTAACCAGCTCTGCATAGATTTGCATTCTTTTGTAACTGAATTTCAAGTTTTACTCCCTGTTTATCATAGGTAATGTTAAAAGACTTTTGCTGATTTTGGATCATTTTCAGGTATAACTGTCATGGATAACCTTCTGTCCAAAGCTCTATTGTTCCGCACATTTCTTCTGAGCTCTCTCTTATGCTGGTGATTGACCTAAAGCCATTCATTCTATTGCAGCACCATATTTTAAGCGCAGTGTTGGGAATGTTTCTTTTGCTGCTCTTAGTTTAGTCACATGTTCTAGATATAGTATGTGGTGCAGTAAAAATTTGCTGGGAAAAAAAAGCTTGTGATCTCATATAGTTGTTAGTGCCCTGCAATCCTGCTTTTGTGTAGATTTTGCATATTTCTGTTGCAGCATTGTTTCACTTTGTTTTTTAACTTACTCTGTTTTTCCCCTAAACTATGTACATTAATATAACCTTAAGTCACATTCCACTCTGTCTTCCTTTCTTTTTGGACCAACTATTTTTGTAGTCCTGGCAGCAGAATGGCCCATCTTCAACCAGAAATGTGGTATCTGATCTCTACAAAAGAAGTCTTCAGTTTGTTGTTCTCCTGGTGTGTAGTTAGTACAGATTCAAATGAGGAGCAGGCACCCACAATTCAGGTTTCACACTTTCCAGTTCAGTGCCGACACCATTACCAACAGAGACACAAAAGACATGCAATATTGCAAATTCTGCCTTTGGCAATGTTTTCTGAAGACTGACCGTAAACCGCTCATCCATATTTAAATGCATGAGTTTGAAGTTTAAATTCTTGAAAATTTTTATGACCTGTAACTCATTGTCACAGAATCAAGTCCAGACGAGAGAATGTATTTTGAATATGTCACTGAGCATTTCCTTCAGACATGTTTAAGCTTCCTGGTGTTTATTGTGCTGCCCAGTACCTAATCTGTACATCAGATTCTCTCCCATTCACTATGAGAGGATCTAAGCATAATTTCTAAGCATTAGGATTTTTAGTCCTCATATCTAAACACAGCGTTGCTGAGCTTCATAATGCTTTCCTCCTGATCTCCGTGTAGTGTAAAATATGAGGAGTTTAAATTTCCCTATTTTACCAAGACACTTTAAGGATAAAGTGTACATGCTGCAGAGATGGGGTGAAAGTACTCAGGTAAAATGAGTGGGTGGATGAGCTTAGTGCCTGCCTCAAAGACTGAGTACCCAAAACAGCTCATGAAGTCATTCAGTTTTCTTCAGTGGCTGCTGAACAGTTAGTTCCTCCCTGTGCTCTTTTCATCTCAATGTATATGAACAGTATAGACAATATTGAAGATGATTGAAGTAAACTTTAAGGTGGTGCAAGTTACAGTTGTTGAGGTGTTCTTGTGTGCATGGGGCAGGGGGGGAGTGGGGGAAGCAGACATCAAAAAAACCTGTTAAAGTGTATTTTAATTATACACATCCTTTCTATGACAAAGGACAAATAAGTCCAAAGATGAGGAAAGCACACTTAAATCATATTTTTAAATTAGCCAGAGCAGTAATAGGTAATGTTGTATTGGTACATATGTAATCTTTGATTTCTTTTGACCAAAATATTTATTTAAAATACGTTGATAATATAATTTAGGTTTTCTTTTAATAAATTCTTTAATTCATTATTGAAGTGAATTAGGTTGCTGAAAACATGCAATTTATATTTTTGATTCATTTTTTTGAGGATATTTTTTTCCTCAGCGAGACAAGCTTTTCGATGATAGCTTATGTTATTAAGGAAGATTTTTAATTAAAATCACCATTATTTTCTTTTACTGGTACTGGATTTCTTGTCATTACCAATAGGACTATCATATGATGCTGAATGTAATGCTGTAGTACTAATACAATTTTTTCACTGCATATCTTGCTGAAAGAACAAAAAAACATATAGCTGAACTTGAGAATTTTCAACTAATACTGTTTACATGTGCAAGTAGGAAAAGATGATGCACCCTTCCCCCTTCATTGTTAAGTGGTAAATTGTTGCTATGGTGATCGTTCTTTCCATCTCATCAGCTATAACCTGGTTTTCCACATCAACTGAATAGCTGCAAGCAAAGCATGATCTTTATTCATTTTTTTTATATCAGTTAATATTGTTTTGCTACATAGTTATTGTCTTGGGACTTAACGTCAGCATCAAGATGCAGTGAATATAAGCAAGATAGTTCTAATTTTGTAGTACATAAATCTGTGCACTTATTAAAACAATTTCAAGTAACCGCCAAGAACTTTAAGCGGAATTCTTAAAGGAAGCTTGGTTTTGGTGTGTACAGTTGATTTTAAATTTTTTTTTCATAGTAAATATGTGGAAAAACTTGGTAAATCTCTGAGTAAGGTCTCATTTAAGCAATTTGTTTTTTGTTAGCTAAGGTGATAAAAACAAGATAGTTGTAGTAAAATTCCCCAGGACAACTTTATTTTCTTGCGGCATAAATCAGTATGCTTGGTGCAAATGCAGAGAGCGGCCTCCGCTGTGGTGAGAGTAAGTCAGGTGGCCTGTTGTAGAGTCACCAAAGGGCAAACTGGGTGGATGTGGTCTGGATGTGATCCTATACATATACACAACAGATCTGTGTCAGAACAAAGGGCAGAACGAGCCCGTGTGGCACCAAAATAATGCCCTGAAGCAGGAGATATACTCCCTCAGCACCACCACAAGGTTTCTCAGAAAATGGGCCAGATGTTACAGCAAGCCTTGGAGCCATAGGTGGGACACTGTCGCGTAGCACAAGAAACATGATTTTTTTAAATAACCTCTTTGAACTTAAATTGATGCTTTTAAAAGATACTATTTGTCTAAATTCACTTATGTATTGTTCATTACAATCAGTCTTTCCTTTTCATGTAAGATTTGAAGCATTTATAAATGTAACCATATTAAGTTGTGTCCTGTATTGCTAGACAGCATACAAGCAACTCTGTGTTTCTAATTTTACTCATGATNTTGGTGGGTAACTTTTTACCCTACATTTCACCTGCATTACTCGTGCCTGTTTTAAATTGTGTGTCATGATCAATGAAAGAGGAAGATCATATCTGTCTCAAATGAAGTTTTCTATTTATTACCTGTTTTATGGTCCAGAAGAGGACCTGCACAATAGAGAAGTGTTCTCAAAGACTGTATTAGAGTCTATAATTTCATGTACAAGCATCCCTATTACCAGAAATTAAAATGTAAGTAAGAATCTTGTTTTCTTTGTTAGTAATCTTTTCGGGTTCCATATATGAAACAGTATTTTTCATGTCTCAAAATATTGTGCTGCCATAGGCAGACTTCCCATTAGATGTTGCTGACCTATATTTGCAGGGAAGGATGTTTTGCTAAATAATGTCAAAGACCATATATATCTCAGTAGAGCAATCTCTTAAAGCATACGGTGAGAGTTATAATACAAACATAAGTGCATTACCTATGAAGGCAAACTAGGAGTTGGATTGATATTTCAAGTAAGAAGGATATCATTGCACAATTTAAGTCTAGAAGAAGTTATTCTGAATTCCTGAATTGCTTAGATCTTTGGAAGTATTTGCACAGCTACCAAAGGATTAAGTCTTTTGGCCAAAACATAATTCACTAAGTAGCCTGGCAGAAACTACTCCATGAAAGTGAGGAATGCCAGATTTCCTTCCGGCTGCAGAGGGGGAGAACTAAGTTACTGAGAGAGCGTATTGTAAAGTTGCCTGAGCCAAAACAGCCATTACAGTGTTCCTGTAGTATCTGTTTGCTTTGCCTAACTTTATCAGGTATGGTATTTTATTTATTCGTGAATCTGCTCATCTTAGTTTCACGAGCTATCTTGTTGCTTAATTTTTCCATCACCCAACCTATCTGATAGCACAAACTGAGCACCTGCAAAAGAATTTACTGAACCATATAAAGCACAAAGTCCTTGCATGTATTTCACAATCACGCGAATAGACCACAGAAAGACTTTGTTGTCATGTACTGATCCTTTTTTGTTGGGGGAGAGATACAAACAATTCCAGCATTTGGAGCAAAAACTGTTTGTAAAAGAGAAGCAGCTGCTCCATGTTTTGTTACTGCATTTTCCTGAGTAACGTTTCCTACAAAACCAGAAATAATTCGTCACTGAACAGGAGCAGAGTGACCCAAGGCTCAGTATCCCTCAGTGCCAAAAAAATATTTGAATAGTCTTTAAACCACGTTCTTTACTTACTCAACTTTCTCACTTCCTTACTTCTTTCCCAAAGACTGTAATTTCAGGAACGTTTTTAGCCTGTAGCACCAGTGAGCCAGTACCAGGGATCAGCTGCAAACATGAGACAAGGACTGATCCGAGTGTGGGAATGACTGGCCGAGAGTAGGGGAAGAGAAGATGCTTCCTTTCAGCTGTGCTCTTCCTCAAATTTAAACATGCATGAAACTATAGCCTTACTTTGCCTGGATTTTTTGTCCTACACAGTCCCTTAAAGGGATCTAGTGTGTTCCTTTGTTGTGTGAGTGTAATCGGGAATTTGATGACCTGGAAAAGATGTATTCAGGCAAAATGCCAACCAGAGGAGAGAATCCTCTGAACAGTAGGACCACGCACATGGGATCTAGTATTTCTTTCTGTATTATTTCTCTTTGTAGCAGTCGGGTTTTTTTAATGCTTCAATTGCTATTGTTTCTGAAAGCATGAACACATTTATATACTACAAAAATCGTTCCATAAAAGACAAACTTAAAATCAAAACAAAACCACATTTGCCACATAAAAGGACATAAGATAACTGTTCTTTATTCCACTTGAATGTGTGAAAGTGTACACGAGTTGATCTGGTTAATCTTGCTAAATTCTACTTGTTTTCTGTAGCCAAAATTCTGTTTATTTTACTAGCCATTAATTCAAATAGCTAGTACTAAATTCTCCTGCATGTAGTGGTAAAGATGCTTTGTAGCTATGATATGTAAAAAATAATGATTATAACATATTTCTTAGTAGTGTGGAAACAGTGTAGAAAATACAGCTACAACAATAAACAAGTTCCATATTTGAATTTATTATTTGTGTAAAAAAAGTACAATTTTTTTTAAAAAGTCACAATTTCCATCATCTTAAGTATGAATGTGCTGGCAAGGAGGCAGTGTTCTCTCGTTGCCACTCATATAAGGAAAGACAGACAAAGAAGCTAAAGAAGCTGTTGGTGCCTGCCAGAAATATCTGTTGCTATAGATTGAAATGTATAATATATATGTCAAAACCAGTTTAAGCTAGAAATGATAAATAGTGCTAAAAAAATACCCAAACCAAACCACCAAACCTCTTTACCTCTGGGTTGCTCTGGACCTGGTGAAGAATTGCAATTCTGTCTTCTACCCTAAGTGTCAAGGATGCAGCCTTTTGTCCGAGTCAATGTAGTTGCACCCATGATTTTAGGGACTGTCTTTAATGCTTTCCTTGCTTTCATAATTCACAAGGAAAAAGAGAAAAATGGCCTGTATCAAAGACCATACGAGTACTAAGGAATTTTCTAAGCTGGATTGTTCCTTTTTTTTAGATTTATCAGTAAAATTTATCTGAAGATACATTTTTCCTGATTTTTTTTCACCTTTACTCAGTTTCTCTACAGAAACTCTCAAATACTTTCATGTCTTATGTCTTTCCACTGTGTAACAGTGCTACACAGCTTAATTGCTGCTGAGCATATTTTATTTCCTTACTAACCTGTTTGTCTTCTTGCCTTTTAACATTTCTGTTCTGTGACCTAAGCCTGCTGCTGTTAAGAGGCAATACCATTGTTCAGGGAACTTGCTTAAACAACATGTGCTTTGTTCCTCTTAAGCACTCTGAAAAAATGTCATCTGAAGGATAACAGAGAGAAAAACTGTCAGACTTTTCATAAATATTTTCATCTGAGATTAGTGGCATTGCTTCTGTGTCCCACAGCCTTTCATCCCAACAAATTATGAGGGAAACATGATTTGCTCCATCCAAAAAGCACTATAAAAAGGGAAAGAAAAAAAGTGGTTTAATAAAAAAAAAAAAAGTTATTTGCAGTAAGTAAATCAATGAATAACACCAATGTAGAGATTGTTTTCCTTAGCTAAATTACATTTTAGTTGTGTGAAATCTTCTATATGTAAAATATTCTGGATTAACTATTCAAAACTCTCATGTACTTTCAGGATAACAGTGGCTTTTCCTAGTGTGGATTGAAAGTGGATTGAATTTTGCAAAATTGTGAAAGGTACTTGATGCAAAAGGCAGTTGGCTTCATGGATTTACTCCAAAGTAACTTATATTTTACATGTAAAATCTTAATATGGAATCATTTTTATGTGTAGGAAAAGAGAATACTAAAGAGAATTGACGGAAAACATTGGTACTGTAGTTACCATGTAGAGCATTGGACTGTAGAAGGGTTTAGAGATATGTTGATTTACTTGAAAGAACTTTAAGAGCAAGTAGGTATAACCTGCAAAGAATTCTTTTGAGTAGTTTTAGTTGTGACATTCCCAGTACTAAGAGAAAAGTAATGGAGTTTGCATTGATTATTAGACATTATGCCATATTAATTGACCCAAATAACAGACTTTTTTTTTGTTTATTTTACTTCAAGGACAGATGGATACCAAACAACTCTCTTAAAAAAAAGAAAGAAGAAGAAGTAAGGGTATTTAAGTGTCTGAATTACAAACTTCACATTGTCAAAGTTTTTAAAGCTTGTGAGCTTGTGTTAGATGTAATTCATACACTTTAATGCAGATATTGTAGGAGGAAAAGTAATTAGCTGGAGGTGGACTCTCCTTTGCTTAATTATCCCATCTCCAGCAGGGCTAAATTCAGCTCTGACATACACTGGCAAAAATCTCATTCACACAGAAGCAACGTTCAATTGCAGCTCTGCAGTATCTCATGCTCCAGTCTCACCAGATGGCATTTCTTCTTCAGGTGTGTGTAACTCTAGTTGTGTATATGCTTCGGGCAGGTTAGACTAGGGGGCTGTTTTGTTTGGTTTTAATAGCAGCATTCTTTCTAGACCAACACCTAGCTTAGCCTGTTCACACTTTCATGTAGTGTCATAAGGATAGCATAGAAGAGGCTTCCTTATTTCTCTCTCACTGTCAGTGAGAAAATGTGACAGGTATTGAAAATACTTGTTCTCAGCTCAAACATTTCCAGAACCTTCCAGAACATCCAGAATTCTGTCCTGATCTAGTATTCTCTGGTTCAGATGCCCCACCCAGAGAGTCCTAAACTGAGCAGATAAGAATCTGCATGCTTTAGATTTAGTCCATCTTGCAACTAACATACTCTTCCCTGCACAAGATCAAAAAGTCAGTAATTCTTTTGCTAGGGAATCTGCATGTTCAGATATTTTATATGCCTGCCCTTATCTTCTGGAATGCACAATATGTGAGATTCATGACTGAAACTTTATCTTCCGCAGCAGCTCCTGGCCTCATCAAACCTTGAAGTAAGCTCCAATTTTTTTTTTTATTTTTTTTTTGTAAGGAATTAGTGTCCATTAAGTACACCACTGAGCAGACTAATGCCCAACTGCCGTAGCAAAATGTCACAGAATAATAAAGAGTTAGCAACATACCGATGATTTACACCCTGCTGAGATAAAAATTTCAGAATGACAGAACCACTAATGCTCCCAACTTGGGCATCAGTAGCCATAGTTACTCCAGGATGTGTCTCCATATTGATCCAAGTTAAAGATAATGAGATAGAGCCACTTAATCTGGTCCGTCACTGGTTTTGAGATATCAGTTAGCCCAAATACAAATTGTAGTATCAAATGCACTTTATACAATGTTCTTGGAAAAGGTTTGCTTCTCTGGTCTCTACCCTCCTCACTGAAAAGGGGGCCGTCCCCCCATGCACAGTGTTCTACCCAGCACTAGTCTATCTGGCATTTTATGGGACTGTTTTGTGAGTGAAACTCAGGATTGACTGAGAACTGGCAATTCAACTGTCCTCCAATCAACCACTATCACACTTTTTCCAGGCACTGTCTTTTAGATACTGGTCTGCACCAACGAGAGATGAGAGTTGTCCTCCTGTCATGATCTGAGGCTTTACCATTGAGTAGTGTGCATGTGGAAGAATTAGGTAGCATGGTACACTATTAATGTGTCTGGAGACTCAAAAGACTGAGGCACACATGGATGGTTAACATCTGGGAAGTTATGTCAGCTTCTTATTTATGCAGGGTCATCTTCCACATTAATGAGTGAGTGCTAAATTCAAAGAAAACACTGTAGCAGATGCCAGCCTATGGAAGATGTGAGTAATTTATAGAGAGAGGCAAGAAAAAGAGCTTGAATATTTTTACAGTGACTCCAATTGAGGCTCCTAAGTGGTATTAGTTGTATAGAGGAATTTTGTCAAGCAAAAGCACACCTAAGGACAAAGATCTCAAACAACTTAACCTTACTGTGAGAAAACTGTGCCTCAGCTTTCCTACAGCTGTTTGGCTGCCTGCCAGGTCTTGCTGGCAAGGAATCACCTTTTCATCTAGGGTGGGGTGACACCTTGTTCTCACAACAGCAGAGAAAAGCTTGATTTTAGTCAAACAAAAGGGTCCACTGTTAGCCAAGTACCTTTGCAGGAAGAAATGGACACATTGGATATGCTGACCATTCAGGAGTGTGTAGCTGTGTAGCTTCAGGTGCTCTGGAGGAAGTGGGACCCTTCTAGAGATCATGGTTCTTCAGTACGTAGATTTGGTGCTGTATATTCACCAAAAGAACTGGGACCTCTTACCCTGGGTGTTGGAGGACTGACACATCTGCTGTCTTAACAAAGACTGTACAATTGCCAAAAAAATTGTCCCAGTATCACACACAGATTCTTATGCCAGATGCTTCTGAGATGCTGCCATGGGAGTCAGCCTTCCTTTTTCTTTGACAATATTCTTGCTTCTGAGACAACCCAATGGATTTAATGAGAAAGCAGAGATCTCTTTTTAACCTATGCTAGAAGATGTGACCTTTCAGACTCTATCTTGCCTTGTTCCCTGAAGACTAAATGTTAAGACCTCAGATGGCTGGGTCCTTAAATATAATTTTTCCTGACCAGCCCATTTAGTTTCAGTCTTCCATTCCAGAGACAGCTTTTTATTTCCTTTCCTTCTCCAAAGACTTTTTTTCTCTGTGAAGCCTTTTCAAACAAAATTGACCTTCTTGCTTCGTGTAAGATCTATAGACGAGGTTCCTGCTGTCTTGGCATTGGAAATTCCATGTATTTTTTCAAGGTAGATAAGTTATTTCTTTATGTCCTAAAAAAACCTGAAGTTGTCTCCATGCTATCTCACTTGTAGGCTGATAATACTTGATTTTATCATATCATATATAAAGTATAAGATTGATCCATTATTTCTGGCATTTTTACAGAGATAATGCCTGATATACCTGAAATTATCAATAAAGGATGCTGAATCGTGAACTTTTCCATGATGCTGTCACTCTTTACAAAGTGTGTGATATGTTTAAGATAAAGAACTCCACTTCTGTTTTTACCTAGACAGCCAGGTGATGAGAGAGAACTGTAATGCAGTGATTCATGGTGTGACCTGTATGCTTTCTGCCCAGATATTATGGACTTGAACAGCCTTGCAGTTTCAATTGCTATTCAAACCCATTAAATAGGAGCAAAAGATATCATTCTTCTCACCAGTGATGGCTCTTTTAACAAACTTACAGATTGAATTTCTGCACACGTGAACTCTTACTGAAGTACAAGAAAATCCTAGATGTAAGAAATCCTAAAATCAATCTTTGTATGTCTGCCTGTTCTGTGGAATTCTACCTTGACTGTCTGGTAGAAATCTAGTTTCCATGTTGACTCTTCAAAAAGAGATCATTTTGTATCCTATTTTCTCAGCAATTATTTGAATACTCAAAACAGTACTTTACTACTAGACAGGTTAGCCGTTCAAGAAAAAGGAGTAAATTGTAAATCTTTATAGCTGGACTCATATGAGAGTTAGAAAAAGCAACAGCCACAACCACATTTCAAGTTATGTTGAAGAAGCTCGACAGAATTCCTTGCAAACTAACCCATTGCAATGTTTTAGCAAGTCATTTTTTCAGCACTGTACTTTGTAGCAAAAATTTTCATCATCTCAGCAGGCCTTTCACTACACATCTGTCTCACAGAGTGTGAAAATGTTATTTATATAATAGGATTGCAAAGTAAGTCTCTACTTGTTATCAAGTGACTTCTCCTTTCAAATGACAAATCATATTCTATATACCTCCACTTGCTGCCAGAGCATGCTTGTGCCGGACCAGCAAGTCTACTATATGGGCCAGACCCTCACATTTTATTAAATATTGTCAGCTAAACGTAACATGAGGTCAAATTCTATATTCAGCAGACATACACTTCATCGATAGATACAGCTGAATTTCTGACTATCATTTGAAGGGGGAGAGATTTTTATTATTGTTATTATTTTGCTAAATATGTAAAATGTGATAATCTTTGAATTACCTTGCACTGATCATTCTGAATTATCAAATTCTTCAAGGAGCATGTGTTTACTTTCCCTGCTCTTCCAGTGACTCTTCAAGAATGTCCTCCATTCCTCCTTTAAGCCCCCAGTAATGTAGGCTTCAGCAGAACTGAGGCAAGACTGAGGCCTTCCCTGTTGCTGACCTTCATGTTTCCCCATAGGATTCGAGATATAAGGTACATATTCTGGTGAAGGTGGATCTGTACAGACTCTAGGAAGGATCATCTTATCTTGATATGCAACCTAACAAGAAAAGTTGTTGGGGTTATTTAGCCAAGAGAAGAGAAGGTTCTGGGGACACCTTATAGCAGCCTTCTAGTACTTGAAGGACACCTACAGGAAAGGTGGGGAGGGACTCTTTATCAGGGAGTGTAGTGATAGGACAAGGGGCAATGGTTTTAAACTGAGAGGGAGTAGATTTAGATGAGATATTAGGAAGAAATTGTTTACTGTGAGGGTGGTGAGGCACTGGCATAGGTTGCCCTGAGAGGTTGTAGATGCCCCATCTTTGGAAGTGTTCAAGGCCAGGTTGGATGGGACTTTGGGCAACCTGGTCTAGTGGAGGGTGTCCCTAATGGCAGGGGGGTTGGAAGTAGATCATCTTTAAGATCCCTTCCAACTCAAACCATTTTATGATTTTAAAATAATTCATCCAGTCCACAGGCTTGTTTCAGGACACTGCTTTCCTAGGATTTATCAGCCCTTTCCCTGCCATGACACATGCCCTTGACATGATGAGGCTTCTTTAATGCCCTCAAGAAAAATAGCAGGCGAAAATGTTTTCCTGTCACTCATTGGTGTTCAGACCCATGCAGTTACCACTGCCTGCCAGCTACATGAAGTGCTGTAGTGGCAGCAGTCACTCCTGTAGTGTTATTTATTGAAGACATGAAAAGTGCAGAACTTAGTCAAATATGTATGTAGCAATGCCCAGCACTTCTGGAAAGCACTTCTGTGTGTGTGCTGCACCGTCATTCAGTGCAGGTAGAGCAGATCCGGTGCTTCTGGCAAGCTATGGTAGTCCTGCTTTGCAAAAGGGAGAGGATTCAGCATATGGCCCTTCTCTGAGACTAGTAAAAGCTCAGAGATCTGCAATTTAGGAAAGTAACTTATTTAAGATACTTTACTGAGAGAGTAATTTTTGAGGGTCAGGGCACCAGATCTCAAGATTGGGCCTTTGTAGGAACAGCTTTTTGGTGGGAGGGGGAGGGCAGAGTATTGCCTAATAGGAGATTTTTGTCTTACCGTGTGCTCCAGTGTCACAGTCACAAGGGTCAGTAAAACCCATCAACGTTTAGCTAGATCGGAAAGTCTGATAAATCTGTGTTTATGTGAAGAGACAAGAAGATATTAGGATTGATTATTTTGGGACTTACTTCCTCCTTCATGGCTCGCAGTAGTATTTACACTAAAATTCTGCTATTAGTGACTCAGAAAAGAGAATACTTGCTTTCTAGAAGAGGCTGGGGGAAAATGTCAGAGCTCCAGACAAGGGCTGTAGTAAGGAAAAGAAAAGAGCAAATAGACCATGACTAGCTCTGTTCAGAGGGTCTCAAAACAGTAAACTTCATGAGTCTGCAATAATTTGTTGCTCTCACTAGTGGTTACTGCTAAATATGTAAGAATACAACAATGACTCCTAAGCCTTACTGTGCAGATCTGCATGACTTCAGCTGAACAAAGCAGTCAAGGATGGATCTAAGCAGAAATAAATAGGCTGCTGTGAACTCTCTTTCAGCAGTCTTTGGATGCCACAAAAGCCTTTTGGGCATCTAGGCAAGATCATCAGTCCTATGGGAACCAGCAGAGAGCAATGTTCCTGGTTTTTCAAATTTTCTGATAGCTGATGTGACATACTGGTTATTTATTCAAATTCTGTGCTGTTGGCAGAGTTGTAGGTAGCTACAGAGGGTAAATATATACATATATGTTGATTTTGGGGGGGTATATATATGAGAGAAGATTATTGTAAAGCTGTTAACTGCACTCATCATAAACCCAGATTTTGCATTTCCTTCATGCTGGAGACAACAAAACCTGTGAAATAGCTGTCACCTGCTCTATGTCTGAAATGATCTGACGTTATTTTCAATCTGCAGTGCTCTTCATTTAAGAGGAATTACATGTTTACAGATGGAAGGATCATCAAAGTCTTTCCTTTGCTTGTTTATACTGTTCAGTCCCTTGATGTTTAATGTATAATAGGAGCAGCTTGATTTGTATCTGCCAGCCTGGAGAAAAGTCAAATCACATACAACCATCCCTACACTTGAACACTTGTCTTTCATGGAGAGCTTAGGCCTTTTGCTAATTAAGCCGTTCAGATATAACATATCAGTTTTTTCTGTTATTTTAGTATTTCTGTGAATTTTTTAACAGTTATCTTTAAACATGTCAGAGAATTTGTAACAACTGAAAACAGAAGAACTAATCCTAGAATGGTTTGCTAGACATTTTTCTATCAATACTGGTTTTTAGACATCTGACACCTGATCAGGGAACAGAAATGAACCATGCAAAGAAAGATAAGCCCAATTCAGTTTTGGCTGTCAGACTGCAAAGGACACAAAGATTACATTTAAACACATACAGTTAATGCCTTTAAAAGGATGAAAATACTGCAGTTTTGTTTCCCCACTGGATTTTTAATGTCTGAAGATATTTAAAGGACTGTTAAAAAAACTAACATTGCCACAGATTATTTGAATTCATGTCAATATGTTTGTTATTTAAACAGCTTAATTATACCACTTTTTTAGTTATAAATGCACAAATGGCACTATTATAGCTCATAAAGAATTATTTTGTTTGCCATTATGTTCTAGATATTTTTTCAAGCCTCCTCAAAACTATTTCAGATGAAAACTTTATTCCATGGTTAACGTATCAATGTATCCTTTCTGTTCTCATTTGTTATGAAGTTTTCAAAAGGTCGTTGTCATTGTTATTATCATTATTTTTATTATTAAATGGCAGAAATAAATGTGTGTGCACTACAGCTTTTGGAAGAGAGAAAGACAAATAAGCACCAAGCCACTAACCCTGTAGTTGTGACTTTTTTCTTAGTATATTTTCTTCCATCCATCACAGTAATGAAGTCTTTTTTTTCAGATACTAGAACTATAATCTAATAAGTTACAGACTACCAAAGTCCCTTAGGAAAAGCATGAAGCATACTCCTCGAAAAATTTATGATTGGGGAGTTTATCTTACATTTTTTGAAGCCAGCAAAACCCCCAGCATTGTAAATAAATTTTCACATTTTTCCTGTAATTTCCTGTAATGTAATTTTCATACAACTAGTGTGTTGCAAGTTATATATGTTATGATGTGAAGACAGATCAGATACTGGTTTTGTATTATGTATTTTGCTCTACAAATGCTTTGGTATTCCTTGCTAAAATATCTGTAACGCTGTGCACATTTTTTGCCCTAAAATTAAAAATCTTATCCTTAAAATGCCACATCAACTCTGTATACAGGAGAGATTAAGACAGACAGACATTGTCTGGGATGACTTTTGACATAGTTTTCCTGAACAGGTATACTGATCAATAGAGCTTCCAAAAGTTTTCTAACTAGCTTTAATCTAACAAAAAAAACCCCAAACAAACAAACAAACCCACCTAAAAATGTATTGTTTTCTAAAAAATAGTATTTGATTTCATATTTTCTGATTTTTTTTTAATTTTACAAGTAATTGAAAGTGGTAAAAATCAGTAGAACATTGAAAAATATTAAGATAACATTTTAAATTGGAAAAAAGGTCCATTTTGATACAAAAATAATTCCTAGTCTCTTCCTGTAATCAGTTCCTATTTTTCATCTAGCTGTACCCCTGGGATGATGATTTGTTGTTGCTTTCTTACACACAGAGTCTAGAATAGCTGCCAGATACTAGTTTTGTTGATAGCAGTTGTAATACCTATTATTTTATTTCATTCTTCCCAGGTAGAGAACAGTTTAAAAAAAAAAAATGTGTAGCAGGGGGAAAGCCAATGCATTAAACATACCTTAGAAATTCTCTAAGCAAATGATCACAACAGTCCATGTGTTCCCATTTCCTTGAGCAGACTTGCCTTCTCTGTACACAGTCCTCACTATATGGGGTTCATATTTATTTACCTCCTTTTTTTTCTTCACTTAACTATGTCAACAAGAGCAACTGAAGCTCAAGTGTGCATATATTTTTTATGCTTCCAGCTAGGGAGCTTCCAGAAGCTCTCTTCAGTCAACCAATATAATTGGCTTTGGTGGTCGGAGACAACAAATTGTTTGCCAATATTCCTTCACCCCTTTCCAAAAAAACTCCTGTCTGCAGGAATTAACATTATGGGGCCAGGGAACTGGAAGAAAATATTGCTCACTAAGGAGACTTAGTAATAAAATTGGATAGGATATAATCTATCCGATAAAATAGGAGAGGATACAGAGAGGATATAGTCTGTCCTATAAAGTAGGATAGACAAATGTACATCAAGATTTATACTTTTCTCAAGATGTACTTGGCACTTAGTGACACGAAAAGATACTGGCGGTGAATCACCATTAGCAAAAAAGTGGAAAAACCCCTGTGAGCATAGTATACAGAAGGGTACTTTGCCCAAGGTGTAAGTTTCCCCACAGGAAAACTTGCTTTCTGCTTGAAATGATGCTGCTCATATTGCTGAAATAGAAGACTGAGAGAATTCTGTGCCAGTGCTAGGGTCAAGTACAATCAATATGAAAGCAAAACTTCATTCATTCAAGCTCCTGACAGAATGATGGATAAAATTGAATATATCAAATGGAGAGCCAGCTCCATTATCCAGGGGCAGATTATCTGACATACACATAAATAATGTCAGGTTAGTGGGACACCTCAGCTTAGAGAGAGTAGCGTGTAAATGCAACTTCTCTAGTGATGCTTAACAGGAATTTAAAACACTTTTTAAATTCAGCCATCTGTGTGTGAGTCTTTTTCCAAACAGGTGAGCAAGAGTGAGGGCCTGAAAGACAGACTAAGGAAATTGAACAGCTTATCTCAATTGTTAAAAGTGACTTTTCAGAAACGCCCCCTTTTTTGAGATGCTGACCTTCATTCACCTAAAATCTTTCTGAACTGCTGAGTACACATGTGACTAATGTAAGTTACAGAAACAGGTACCTTGGCACCCCTGGGTTGCTGAGCAGTTCTGGTTTTATTGATGTGGACCATAGAGGTCTAAAGGAGAATGCCAACAGGTTCTGAATCTTCTCATAAGGTGGCAGCTGATTCCTCTACAAACACGTAGATTGGTGTTTGCCATAAGACTATTTGTATATTTGTAGGCATGTTTATTTATGCTGGCCACTGCAGGAGTCTAACATCCACGCAGTTCAGAGGATGAAACTAAATATTTCAAGTTTCTTATTTTTAATGGACTAAGAGGGGTGCCTCCAGTGACATGATGACAGAACTTACGTCAGATGTCTGAAATACTAATGTAAACAGTCCCTAAATCATCTAATCTCACTTCCTGTAAACAAAAGTCCATGTCATTTTTTTCTCAGAAAATGGATTAAAGAGGACTTTTAATACAATGTGTAATATCTTTTTAAAGACTTAGAAAGTTCTATCTTTTTCTCTGTAAAATATACCCAAAACATTTCAAGGTTGACTACACCCAAATTCAGCTTCTAATAATTGGATCTCTTATATCTTTACCTGAAACACTTGTCTTCCCAATTTTGTCTTCCCTATTTTCCACTGTCAGATACCCACGTGTATACCATAAGTGGCTTCTCAGTGTTTCTTTAATAATGAGTAGACATGAGGCTCAAGAAGTTTAAGGTAAAAAGCTTGTCTTTTTAGAACCTCAGTTGTTCTCTGTCCTGACATTTCTTTTTCCTTCTTGAGAGGTAGATGAGGTGGGCATTGTTCCATTAGTGGTTTTATGGATTCTGGATTATGTAGTACAGCAAGAACAAATTCCTGTTTATACTTGATTTTCATCTCTATGTGCATAAAGACCACATTAACCCTCCCTTTTGCCGCAGTGTGTGGGGCTAGCCAGCATGATCTCGTACTCCTTCTGTGCTGCTTTCCATGACAGTCTCCCATACTGGCTAGATTTTTTTGTTTCCCAGTATTCTGTTTTAGTACAGTTAAATGCAGTGTGTTTTGGAGTTGTTTTCATTGAATTTTAGGTTCAAAAAACCCTCTTGGTTTTTTTTTTTAATCCAGAAGTTGTATAATCTACTAACTCTATCATAGTATGGTTTAGCTTGTATGGAGACATTATAAAAGTAAAATATTAAACAACTCTGGAGCAAAAAACAAGTCCTAAGGTAAAATGCACATATCAACCCTTTTCTTTCATGTCTTCTCCATTAAGTTTTGAGATGTGTCAGAGAAGTAGCTTTTAATCCATTTTGATGTGCCTTATTAATTCCATGTAATTTATGCTGCTGTTTAATTATGTTGCCATAGGGCACAAAATCAGAAACCTTGAAAACAATTCAACTATGTTAAATCAAGGCAATCTAGATAAGGTACAGGACACACAATCTTTATATGTGTATGAAGTGTTTGGCAAAATACTCTTTGTTAAAGCATGATGTCTGGCACGATATATTATTAGCCTGTAAATCTTTATGGATGTAGACCCAGTTTATTTATGCTGTTATTTATGCCCAAGACTGACATCTGGCTAACCAGTCATTACCCCCAGGTTATTTTTTCAAGTACTGAAATCAGGTAGACTGTTTGCCAATTGTAAGGAATTTCCTTAGTTTTTCCAGAGCTGTTAAGTAAAGGTTAGTAATTTTTCTGTTCTTCTAATATGTGTTAGGACTGAAAAAAAATGAGAAATGGATTTAGGCTGGGAAGGAGGAGTTTTCATTAGGCAAGGTGATATGGAGCAATGTGCCAGCAGTGTGTACATAACAGAACTGCTTATGCTTCACTACATGAGATTTTACTGATAGTACCAAAGTAGTCCGGTTCCTGAGTGAAGTCAGTTCATGAAGAAGGAGCAGCTGGTTGAAACTAAAATCTAACAAAGCACAAAGGAAATTGATCAAGTAAATCAAATTGATCCGTGCCTGGCAAGATCATGGAGCAGACCCTCTTGGAGACTATGCTCAGGCACATGGAAAATAAGGAGGTGACTGGTCACAGCCAATATGGCTTCACTAAGGGCAGATCATACCTGACAAATCTGGTGGCCTTCTATGATGGGCTTACAGCATTGGTGGACAAGGGAAGGGCAACTGACATCATCTACCTGGACTTGTGCAAGGCATTTCACACTGTCCCACATGACGACATCCTTGTCTCTAAATTGGAGAGACATGGATTCGATAGATGGACCACTCGATGGATAAGGAATTGGCTGGATGGTCACACTCAAAGAGTTGTGGTCAACAGCTCAATGTCCAAGTGGAGAACAGTGACGAGTGGCATTCCTCAGGGGTCTGTATTGGGACTGGCACTGTTTAACATCTTTGTTGGGAGCATGGACAGTGGGATCAAGTGCANGGGGGCCTACAGGAAAGATGGGGAGGGACTGTTTATCAAGGAGTGTAGTGACAGGACAAGGGGTAATGGATTTAAGCTGAAGGAGGGTAGATTTAGATTAGGTGTTAGAAAGAAATTCTTTACTGTGAGAGTGGTGAGGCACTGGAACAGGTTGCCCAGTGGGGTTGAGGAGGCCCCATCCCTGGAAGTGTTCAAGCCCAGGTTGGATGAGGCTTTGGGCAACGTGACCTGCGACAGAGGTGTTGGAAGTAGATGATCTTTGAGGTTCCTTTCAACCCAAACCATTCTATGATTCTATGAAGAGGTTTTAAGTTCAGACTTCTTGATTGAGGACATATATCTCATGTGGTCAGTTCAGTCTGTAGTTTAGGAGCACTTTAAGTGTCTCACTGACATGAGGCTCTGGTATTACAGCATCTGTAAGTCAGACTTTTTCCTCTCTTAATTTCTCTCTGAGACTCCCATTTCTTGCTGGTATTCAGTGACCTACCTTGACTTCTGAGTTATATTACAGCAATGAGTTGCTGAGAGGGATGAAGCTAGGAGTTCTTAGGTAGCTCTACATAGTTGTGCACGTATGTGCACCTCTTTTTCCTGGAAATGCTATTGATCTCTGTAGCGATTTTATCAGAGCTTGATTATGCAGAATTTAGCCTACAATAGACAAAAAGAAATGTAAAAATCTTGGAAAGTTTCATACCTGGTAAAAACCAACAGAATATTCTTTGCTTTCTAGAAAAAAAAAGTGAATTTTAGAATTTAGGAAGATGGAATTGGTTTCTAGAGCATTCTAGTTTCAAAAGGGATGATATGGGTAGTCACCTACAATATTTAATGTACTCAGACAAACTTGTGTGAGCTGTCATTAATTAAATATATCTCTGAGAACTTCAGATAGGTTTAGCCTTTACTGATTTTTTTTTCAATCTGGAAATCTGTTAATAAGTAACGTTGTTAAGATTATTAATTTGATAGGAACATAATTGTGTTTCTTATATTTGGCAAATAGAAAACAGAGAAAATTATTTGTATAATTTTAAGAAATAGAAGGCAAACTCCTGGAAAGCTTTATGCTGGAATCACTATCTTTAATAAGAGCTGAAACATGAAATAAACATATGTTGCTTACATTTTTAGTTGACTGTGAACAAGGCAACATTACAGGTGAATTGAAGGATACCATGGCAATAAAGAATAATCTGGAGGGTAATGGACAGTTCTAAATAGGGTTTAAATTTAGATATATATTACATAATGCATTCCAGACACGTGGCATTATATACAAGCATTGTTGCTGAAGAATGTTAGATAATGTTGTTTAAGCTCTTCAGCTCTCTATATTCTTCCTTCAAGTCATTTTTCGGACATAAATAGATAGAAATCTGATTGTAGTATTGCTGGAAGGGGAGACTGCTTGTAAGAAACCCCTATCTCTGTGCTCACAGTCTCTTGAGTGTAGCTAAAATGATGTGTATATGTTTACCTACCCAACTAAACACATAAAAGAAAGGTATCAGTAGTGATATCAGTTGTCCCACAGTCTAGAAAGCTTAGGCTTCATTCAAAATCACACCCTGATATGAGTCCAAATAAAATTTCTAACAATAGCAAAGTTATTCAGTTAGCCATTGGTCCTCCAGCCCTTGCTTACTGATAACAGAGACTGATACAGGGACTATATCACTAGATAGAGTAAGCTCTTGCTCACTGGAGATATAGGGACTCCACATGCAGTTACCAGGTACCGACACTCTCCATGAACTACAGTTGTGGGTTCCTTTTTAATGCAACTACAGTCTGATTCCTGCCACAGATACAACTTAATTTTATCCGTGTCGATTACATTTACCACAACTGTGGACTCAATTAGTTAAGTGGTAGTCTGCCCCTCTACATATGAATTGGTTTTGGTTTAAACACTTTAATTTTATGTTGGTCTGCCAGCACGTGTTTGAGACATCACATGGAATATTACTGGTAGGATAGTACTTTCAAGTAGATATACCTGTAAAAACACAAGGCAGTTTGAAAGTTAGTAATGTGTATTACGTGTTACAGTTGCTGAGAATGAATTTTTAGAAAGGACTGCCTGTTCATCTAAAAGAAAAATCATTAAGGGTCCTCTGCTGTGGGTAAGAATCTGAATGCAGCATTGCAAAGCAGGTCACTCGTCATTTTCCCATACTGTTTTGCAGTCAGTGGATTGTTGCCTGCTTTCCTGTATAGTTTCTATTTTGCTGCTGAAACTTCAGATTGACCCTACCTGGAGAATGTGTGTAACAGCATGCAAAGACTGCTGCAGTCTTTTTCTTGGCTGGAAAATGAGGAAATGAGACATTTTTGTTGTTGTTGTTTTCTCTTTCAAAAGTTCTTATAAAGATTTCTTGTCACAGCAAAAGATATAGAGCTCTCTGGGAAAAAAGCATTTCTCAAGTAGATGGTGGTCATTCAAATGTGGGTCGTTTTCACTTGATATATCATAGACCTAAATTTCCATGAATAAATACTGATAATAAACAAAACTTCAAGAATTTACAGTGATAAAATTACTCCAGGAACAAAAGGTAAAAAAGGCTTTCCCAAACTGTGTAAAACATAAATGGAGTAAATGCATTCTATTTCAGTGGGGCTACCCTGCTTTGATAGCTCTCCCTTATACACCTTGTCATTAAAAACATATTTCTCTATAGTCTCTGATACACTTTGATAGTGTGGGTGTCTGTGCAAGGCAGAATAAAACAAGTACAAACAAAATGTAATGCCAAGCAGCATTAACTGTAAGCAGGTATTTTGGAAGACTTAGAGACAAATCAAGTGCAGAAGTCAGAATAAAAATAATAAAAAAGAAAATTAAATAGCAACAGAAAAATTATTTGATTCTAACACTTATGAGCAAGTGTGCAGTAAGTGAAAGAGATGTCTGAATATACAGTTGCAAATTGAGATAATAAAGTACACATTGCTGAAGTAAGCCAGTAAAGCATGCAAATGCCAAGGTGATAAATAGCAAATAATGAAAAGCCTGTGTTCACAGGCAATGCACAGTAATTCTATTCTGTACAGAAGGGCCAGCTCTGCCGGTTTCTCCTGTTCTTTTCACATTTGCCATATACCATCAGTGATATTTGCTGAAGAGGTCATGTCGTGGTTCAACCCCAGCCAGCAGCTGAGCACCACACAGCCACTCACTTACTCACCCCTCAGCAGGAGGGGGAAGAAAATCGGAAGGGTAAAAGTGAGAAAACTTATGCGTTGAGATAAAGACAGTTTAATAAATAAAGCAAAAGCCATGCATGCAAGCAAAACAAGACAAGGAATTCATTCACTACTTCCCATGGGCAGGCCGGTGTTCAGCCATCTCCAGGAAAGCAGGACACCATCACTCCAAACATCCCCCTCTTCCTTCTTCCCCTCCTTGTGCACCCCCAGCCTCCTCGCTGGTGGGGTGGTGTGAGAAGCAGAAAAGGCCTTGGCTCTGTGTGAGCACTGCTCAGCAATAATGAAAACATCCCTGTTTTCAGTGCAAATCCAAAACATAGCTCTGTACTAGGTACTATGAAAAGAATTAACTCTATCCCAGCCAAAACCAGCACATTATTCCATACTAGTTACATCATGCTCAGGTCCCACACTATCCAGTACAACCTCATTACCCACCACCCCCCTTCCCATCCTTTGCTATAATACACAGATAAAATTCCTTTAGTCTATGGACCACCCTTGTAAAATGTCTTTCAAATGTCCGTAAATGTCCACTGAGCTCATTTAGCCCATGACTTTGCGCCCCATCTGTTATGGTGGTCACTCAGGACAGGAGAGGTTAATGTCTTATATGGAGGTATTGGGCACCAAAGCCAACTCAGGTCGTGTCACTGCTGCACTTACACTGCTTCTTATAAGGCTTGTCCTCCACTGGTTCAGGTGGTTCCTGCTGTAGTAATTCCCGTAACATGCAACTCAAATTATGGGTTACAACAATTGAAAGATATTTCCATTGCAATCTCCACCCCAACCCCTTTGCACCAGACCATCGGGTTTAACATTGCAATGAACTCCTCCCCTTGCCCCTGCTCCAGTTTGGACTTATCCACAGACTGCAGTCCCTTAGGGGTGTACCTGCTCCAAGTGGAGCCTTATCTATGAGCCACAGTCTCTCCAGGGGTATACCTGCTGTAGCATAGACTTATCCACAGCCACAGTCACTTTGAGGTACACCTGTTCCAGTGTGGCCTTCTCCATGGGCCACAATGCCTTCAGAGATATACCTGCTCCAGCATGGCAATACCCACAGCCACAGTTCCTTCAGAAGTAAACCTGCTCCAGCATGGCCTTACCCATGGCTGTAGTCCCTGCAAGGGTGTACCTGCTCTATCATGGGCTTATCCATGGCCACACACTTTGAGGTGCTCCAGCATGACCTCATGCACAGCCACGATGCTTCAAGGTGTACATGCTACACTATGGGCTTATCCTTGGACCACAATCCCTTCAGAGATATGCCCGCTGTGGCACAGATATAGCCATGGCCCCAGACACTTCAAGATATACCTGCTCTGGTGTGGACTTATTCATGGCCACAGACACTTCAGGGTGTCCTGTTCCTGCAAGGACTCATCCACAGGTCAGAGTCCCTTCCACTCAAGTGCACACTGGAGTTCCAGCCTGTCCAGTACAGCAGCACAGAAACAGCAGTGATGCCCTGGCCATCTGCCATCCCAGGCGCATCGCCATCGCTGTTGTCAAATTGTTCCCAGGCACAGCACAGTAAGATGACAAGCAGTACCGTGGTACAGCGAGCAGTGAAAACAAAAAGCAGCCACTCATGCATGCAAAGCAAGACAAGGAATTCATTCACCACTTCCCATGGGCAGGCCAGTGTTCAGCCATCTCCAGGAAAGCAGGGCTCCATCACGTGTGACAGTTACTTGGGAAGACAAACACTATCACTCTGAACATCCCCCTCTTCCTTCTTCCCCCACCTTTATATGCTGAGCATGACATCATATGGTATGGAATATCCCTTTGGTCAGTTGGGATCAGCTGTCCCAGCTGTGTCCCCTCCCAACTCCTTGTGCACCCCCAGCCTACTCTCTGGTGGGGTGGTGTGAGAAGCAGAAAAGGCCTTGGCTCTGTGTAAGCACTGCTCAGCAGTAACGAAAACATCCCTGTGTTAACAACACTGTTTTCAGCACAAATCCAAAACATAGCCTCATACTAGCTGCTATGAAGAAAATTAACTCTACTCCAGCCAGAACCAGCACTGGCCATCGGGGAAGTGTCAGCACAGCCACGTGCACACACTTGTGGCTGGCTGGCTGCAGGCCTGCTCAGGAGCATAAACGCTGTTCTTGCACCTCAGCCTCCCGTGCCTATTGAGTTCCTCTTGCTGCATTGTGTCTCAGCGACAGTACAGCACTGAGTCTCCACTCAAGTGTGTCACTGAGACATGCCTTGGCAGCGTTTGCATCTGAACATTCGCTCCTGTTCTGGGCTGCTGGAACTCCTGACGATGAGCACAAAAAGGGCAGAATAGCAGGAAGCGCGAGTTTGAAAAAAAAAAGGTGGGAGATAAGGCAGCCAAGGAAAGCAGCGTTCGCTTACCTTCTGTTCCATTGGCTTCTTCCTGCAGTGGCTTGCTTCTGCCCAGCTCCATGTGACAAAGTTTCACTAGCTTATTTCTCATGTCTCCATTCAATTCCCTCACTTCTTTGATACTGTATGTTTAGACTAGATGTGTGATTTGCTTCTTGGATATAGTAACATAGAAAATTCACAGGCATCAATAAATAACTGTACTATCCTGGCAATATATTTTCCTGATGCTGGTCACTTAGTATATTAGCCTTTACAATGTCTATTGTAGCGGTGGCAATAGTATTAATCTATTTTTATATGGGAATAGTCTGGTTGTTCTATCATCACAAAAGGATGATCAGTGTCTAGTTTATCTACGTGCAGACTACATTATTGTCTCACAAAACAATGTGCTAGGATTGCTTCATTAAGTTTATGCTACATAGACATAATTATGCAGGAGCTAAGAATAGCTCATCTAATTGAAAATAATGATTATAGAGAAAGAACGGGTTTGATTACTGTTACTAAGCAAGCACATACCGTACAACCATTCATGAACTGCATGGAACACATATGGGATTATACAATGTATTTGGTTTGATTAACAGTTTCTTTCTCCCATCCTGGGTACAAGTCAAAGGTGTTCCTGCTTATTTGCTCATTATCTTTTTTTTTTCTCGGTGACCTAGAGGAACCTGCGAGAAGGCAGCACGAGCTGCTATTTATCCAGTAAATTATGACAAGCTAAGCTTTGAAATAAAATTCAGCATTTATCCCCACACACATTTTAGGGAGGATGTAACTTAAATAAATCTTCTCCAGGCACCACAGATGAAACTGTCTATGTGGTTTTTTTTATGTCTGTGTTTATACTAGTACCCAACGGGATTAAACATCCTTTTAGAAATGCAAAGTCTGCCATACTGTTAATCTCTTGGTGCTCATTCTGGTTAATGCTAACATTTAATTCTTGCTTCATCTAAAACACATAGAACTCTCCTTTAGCTCAAAGTTGCTGCTGCTGTTGTCCTCAATTTTTTTCTTACTTCAGTGTCAGTTTTCTACTAGAATGTTATGAGAAAATCCCGAGATCATGAAATTTAATATATCTGGTTTAGAAATATTATTAATATCTCTAGAGGCTCAAAACACTCTGACGGTTTACCATGTTTAGCTTCCCCTCTGTTCTAATGAACCATTTCGCAGCTTTAGGCTATGTGCTAATGCTGTAGAGGCATAGAGAGACCACTGCCATCAGGAATTTTTAAACAGATGTCTGTTTAAAAAATGAAGTGGGGGGGGAAGATGAGACAAACAGTGATGCAATCTTGCAGTAACACAAGTATCAATTTACACAGTTTGGAATCAGAGGCACTTGCGCAAGCTGTTCTTGAAGCTTTTCAAGAAATAGCAGAAGGAAAAAGTGGAAGCAGAGAGCAGATCACTTTACAAAAGTATTCCAAACTGTTGTCTTAACTTCAGAAAAGTCACCTTGGTTTGGATTTGAAATTCAGTGAGTTACAAGAATTTTAAAGTCTCCATTTATACAAATAGCTATTGAAGCATCAAATGCATTTTCCATCCAATTCCTTTCCAATATGGTCTGATTGTGGAAGACATTTCTCAGATTTTTGGGCCAACATACCACGGTTTTGCTCTTCAAAAAATTTTACATGGCACCCATCATTGAGCATGAACTTTGAAATGTTGTAAAGGTAATAGCGTTCCACAGTCCCCTTGAACACCGTGTGTCCTGGTCTCACAGACCTCTGTTTAGAGTTAGTGTGGTGGTGCAGTCTGACCTTCTGTACACTGCTGTACACATTCTGGTGGTGTATATTAAAATCATAATCGCAGGTCTTGATTAGATACTATTTTTTTTTCTATTTAGAAATTTTAATGATATGCTGGGACTGTAAATTGTATACGTACAAGTAAATGTGAGACAAGGATGAACGGGACTGAAGAACTGAGTAGAATAATGTGTTGATTCAGAAATACTTTAATTTGCAGTTACTCACAGCAAGTGGGTATAAGAGTGCACTATACATTATAGTGCATGGTAGCTGAGGGCAGTAGTCCTTTGCTCTCACATTATTGGTGCAACTCATAAAAGACTCCTCTGCATATAAACTGTTTTCTACTCTGTACAGAACTGCACATGCAAGAGCTAAAGCTGATGCTGCGGATCAGGCTGCTCAGGCTGCTCGCCAGGAATGTGATATTGCAAGAGCAGTTGCCAGAGAACTTTCACCAAATTTCTACCAACCAGGTAATTATGCACTGGGGTTTTTCTGGCTAATTCTTTTTCTTGCGGTGAAAGGATTCTGTGTTAAATTAAAAAGTTGGTTTCATTTTGAATGTTGTCATTTTTACAGAAACAATAGTCATGTGTAGGTAATGAAAAGTGTACTTTGCTCAAGATTTTGGTTTCATTTTTTAATCATTTGGTGACTGTTGCTTTGTATAAAAACAGTTGAGCGTTGAAAAGTCAGTATCAACCATACAACTTTAACTCAAACTAGTAGCTTCTTCAGGACAGTGTTAAACCCAGACTTCAGAGAAATTAAATCAACAGAAATTTGGATTATTTCTATAGTGTGTTTATTACAAGAAAAACCCTTAGCTTTTTTACTGACCAAGGGAATTCCTGGCAGTCTTGGTTAGCTAAGGCCTGAGTTCTGGAGTATTACACATATATAGCCTGTGAAGGAATCTTCCTCTGTTATGCCTGTGATGCTCTGTGGAACATTAGTCCCGTACTCAAGATACCATAGAATTAAGTCTGTGTTACCTATATCAAAACTGCAACCCATTTTCACCTGTAATGTGGTTTGGAAAGTTGCTGTATAAGAAGAAGCAAAGTGGGTTTTGCTTTGTTTTTCTGATGTCTTTCCACGAGGCTAATATTCTTGTGTACTACTCTTTAGCTTAAGATTGAATAGATAAAATGGAACTCCACTTGCCAATTTAATGTATTTTCATTAGTCTGTCCTTTCTCTCACCTGTCAGATGAGTTGAGTGATATCTTGTTATTACTTTTCAAGAACTTGCTTGCACTTGTATGCTAATATAGTTTATAGCTGAGATTCATTTTCACTTATCTTCATCTCCTGCACATCCTTGTTTCAGCCACAAATGCCTTTATCCTTAAATGTACTCATATGGTGGATCATGACCCACAAAATCTAAGAACAGCAACATTCTTCAACATTTTCTAACAATCTACCTATTTCCTTCAATTTTTGGTATAATTGCCCACTATCTATAACTTGTTAGTAAAGCATTACTGTCAGTTAGCTGACAGAAAAGAATGCATTTTCTTCTTTATTCCTAAGTGTTTAGTTGTAGAGAGCAATCTGTGTATTTTGCAGTTGGAAGGATTGGGGTGCATTTTTTTATTTGCTTAGTGCACAAGTCAAGGGCTGGTCACCTCATGCGGGTTAGAATCTCCATTCCCCTTACCAGTCTTGTAACCTTTCTTTGTACCCATCCTGATTTAAATTCATCTTTCTTGAACACGGCTGTCCAGAACTGTAGGTAAAGCTCAGCAGAACTATTTCCAGTAATAAGACTTTACTGGTTTTACAATGGTATCAATATGTACCTTTCACTCTTGGAAATTACCTTAATACAACCTCTCCTGTGGACTTATACTAGTGGCCCATACTTACTCCTATGATAGTCAAGTCTTTTTCTGTTTTCATTATTTCATTCTTCCATCAACTGATGAACACCCAGTTTATAGCAGCAGTTGATCTTATCAGTCATAAGTTAAGAAATCATAAGCTTAGGTACACAAAGAACTGGTAACAGGGTCCCTGTCAAAGGAACGCTTGATTGAGAATAGAAGTCAGAGGGAATTAAAGCATTTGGAATGAAAGTATTTCAAAGCTGCCAAACCCTTGAAATAAAGAAATGGCTAGAGCATTCAAGAGAAAATGGAAACATCTGATGGTGTGAAGTTTGACACCAAGAAATCCCCCAGATCAAGAATTTGTCAGGTGTCTTTTTTTACTTCCTGCCACAGGATTTGAAGTAGCATTGCTGAGAAATTGGCTGAGATTTGGGGAGAGGAGGTGCGGGATTCTTATTTTCCTTCCATTTAAAACTTTTATTCCAATTACAGAAGGGAAGAGTTTGTATCCCTTCACCATATCCAGCTGTATATGTGTACAGTGATGTAACAAAACATTTCTCAAAGTCTACTTACTCTATTCTTTGTGTGGAAATGTCTGTTGGTTAGCTAGCTACCTATCAAAAGATAAATACCTCTTTTGGTGTCTAAATTTTAAAATTCCCTCATTATTTTCAAGACGGCCCAATACAGCATGTTTGTACACTTTTGAAAAAAATTGTTATTCCCATTGCTTAAGTAACTTTAAGATGCCAACATGTTAGCTAAATTTCAATTATCCCAAATAAGCTGCAGAAAAACACCAGATTCATACATCATTGTGACCCTTTCAAATACTATCATGTCAGAGATACTTTCCACCCTGTGTTCACGACGCCTTTTTCAGATACACTCTGTCTGGTACTAGCTGACCCTGAGACTCACCTAATCACATACTTGCTTATTTATATATTTTCCAAGTGTCATACTATGAGTTACTGGACAATGTTAGCATTAGCTTTTGTCATTTATGTTAATAAAATAGATAAATATTTTTAAATATTTACATTCACTCACACAAACAGCAGTAAGTATCTGCTATTCAAACACCATTTTTTATATGTTTGAATGAAAACAAGGTAACCATTATTGCTTCCTAATAGCAACTTCTTAGGTTTTTTTCTGCTGCTTGAGCTTTTTATTTTTACAGTACCTTTATAAGTTTCTGTTAGTGCTAGTAAAAGGTAATGATAAGTATTGTATCTGAGTCTCTGAAACTATAGTTAAGAGAAAGCTTTCCATTGTGCTAAATTGTCTTGAAAATAGGTTATTGTGGGAAAGTATAATTTTTCTCTCATTGCTTGAACTGCTTAGTATGGTAGGCAAGCATGCTGTCAGCAACGAATAAATGTATGTAGTATATCAACAAGCCTTTTGAAAGAAAGAGAGGGGGGAAAAGTGAAATACAAATACTTCTCTGTAAACAACAGTTAAGCATTTTTTCTGTCTTAATGACTGATCTCTGCATTACCTGTGGCCTAAGTCCATTTAAATATTTGAAAATCTTCTGATAAAGCTCTTAAAATTCAGATTCTTAAAAAGCAACCTTCTGGGCCACATATCCTAGTATTATACACAATTTATAATTACAGTGCATATTCATCACTCATTGTACCATGACAGTTCTTACTTCTTAATTACTTTCTCTCATGCTTAAATTTTATGTTCATTAAGACATTCATCAGAAGCTGCCATTAGGTTCTAGCTTTGTAATGTAGTTTAAAAGGAGATTGAAAGGAGAACAAAGCTGTAGAAAGCAAAGTAGCATCCAGCGGGTAAGAATAATAGTGTCAGTCTGAATCATGAATATTGAGGTACCTTAGAAATCTTGAGATTTAGCTTTCCTAGTAATCATTACCTTAATGTTTGCATGTAAGGAAAGCAGCTATGATTGAAAAGGTCCGTGCCATGGCGTAAGGACTTAAAAGGTTACAGGGAGCTGTTTTGTCTAAGCTTCTTCATGCTAGTCTCAGGTAAGACCCTGCTGCTACTTTTGCTGTAGCAGAGATTTGGCTAGTGATTAATAGCTATGAGCCTGACCCACAAGGCTATGTGTTTTGTAGATTTAACAAATGTTGCAGTCTTTATAGAGGCCAGACTTTACAGGCCTTTTTATCACTAAATAAATTGAATTTTGAGAAATCCTGACTCCGAACTGTTTGTGTCCTCCAGGCATCACTAAACTTGTAGATGTGTCAAAAGAGAGCATACCAGGACAGGAAACAAATGAAACCTGAGTCATATCCTCATTCAAGGGAGTCATCCAGGGACAGTTTGAGATTGTCTTTGCTTAAAGAAAAACAATAAAAGCTGTTTTGTGTTTCTTCTTAAAACCTACAGAAGGGCAAATGACTAATGGGAGTTCTCTATCACAGGTGTAACAGACAAGAAAGGCTTCTGACATGGGGTAGAAAGGGGGAATATTGTTCTAGTTTTGCACAAGGTTAATGGATGCTTTGACTTACCCATTCATTCTAAATTTCACAGGCCATCTCTAGGATATAGTCCTGTAAACACACTATCAGGAGGTAAGCTAAAGTATGAACTTGCACAGACTGGACAGCTAAGCCATAATTGGCTGTGTGCATATATATCCTGCAGCAAATAGATACTGCTCTTTCATTCAGTTTGAATGAATAACATTTGATTAAATGAAAGGGGGGTAAAACCATTTTGCTGCAGGGTAAGAGCAGTCTGGGCACTTTACCATGGAACAATTAAGGTCTGGAAATTCAGATCTGAATTGCTTTATGGCAGATTATTTGTCAGGCCAACCAGCTGCCAGAGGAACATACATGGTTCACCAGAACAATTCATCCAGCCTTTGACCTCCTAAAAAACACATGAAAGAAATCAAGGAGCAGTTTATCAATTATCACTCTCTGAAGAGATGGACAAAATTTCTTTAGAGTAAATATATGAGCAGAGAACAAAGATTTTCTAATGAAAAGAATAAGAATTTGTCGGATTTTACCAGTATTTTTTCCTGTAATGTTTGATTACTGTTACGGCATCAGTATTAACGTGCTGAACATCACTAGTTTCAGAAATAAGCATTTTAAGCTTATGATAAGGCAATTTCTAATGGCCTCTAATGCCTTAAAGAGCAACTGTGTTTTACATTCTCTTTTGACCAGTCGTGGATATCTGTAGCCTTGAAAGAAAACACATCCTTCCCATCTTCCCCCTCTCTGCCATCTCCACCTCTTCCAGTTCACAAAACGCAAACTCCATATGGACAGGAAAGAGAGATTCCTGCCTGATGCTAATTAACTGGAATGTACTGGCTAAATGCATGTGGACCAGGCCAGATATTTTTATTTAAAAAGCCAATTACAGTGAGCATTTTGCCTGATTAGAGTTGCCAGCCATGCCATCAGTTTGTGCCTTAAAGCATACGGAAGCTCACTAGTTATTCTTAGTCATACAAGAGCCTGTTCATTTTCTGAAATTATTCAACATACGGCTTCATCATCCTCACACAACTGTTGTCGGGATTCTTGCTATGGCATCTTTTCTCTACAATTTATTGCTTCTGTCCTCTTTCTACTCAACTCTGGAGAAGCCAGAGCCTATAGAAGTATCCTAAGGCACTTCTGTGATACCTGGTAATCAAAGAAAGAAGGTGCATTAAAAGAAAAGGTATCAGTTTCAAGCTTTATTCTTGTTCTCCTCTTTCTTTTTATAACTCTTGTTATACCAGTCTTCACAACTTGACTTCCAAATTTATCACCACTCTCACGAAGCCCTAAGTACAGATGTCCCAACCCTTCCACATCTTTCCTTTTGACCATCCAGCTTGCTGACAGCTTGCACCCATCCTGCCCCGCTGCCATCCACGCGTGCTGGTTCAACCCCCACTCCCCAGCACTCCTGAATGCATCTGGGACAAGAGCGTGTGCTTGGGAGAAGGCAAAGGAATGAGAGGTTGCAAAGGAGTAACCTTAATTCTTCAGGATGCTTTCTCAATCTCTCCAAGATACCTTTGAGTCACATAATCAAATGATTTGCTAAGAAAAAAATGCGCATAATTAGTTTTGAGCAAATTAACTTTTAAAACTAATCACAGAGAACCAGTTTCCTGTAGAGAGATAAAGCCATTACAATCACTGTAATTTTCACAGGTTTCCATTAAGTACTGAGCTAGTTAATTTGTATCTAAATACAAGTTGTGGTTGCCTAGTAAAGGCTACAGGATCTGACTACAAAGCTAGATAGATAGTCATGCAACTAGCCTGGACTAGCTTCAGTGCTGTCTCAGCTATGTTGATGTCTTGAAGTGGCTCCTTGAATTCTAGCCTAGGTATACCTACCTGAGCTGCCACCATGGGATTGTTAATTACAGGTATAATCTGAGAGAAAGAAGTCAGTGCTACCGTAGGGTTTTAATTGCCTCCTTTCTCCTGTTCAAAATTATTCGTTTGCTTCCAAAAAGAATCATTCCTTTCAGGACACAGGACCTGCCCACTGTTGGGCTGCTCCAGTAAATTTCTATATTGGTCTGTTGCAGCGTCCATCAGCCAAGGACAAGATGAAGTAGGGTCTATCACATGGGAGCATTATCACAGTGTCAACATTTCCATTATAAATCCTATTTATAACTGCGTCATAAATATTTGTTCCATGTTGAAATTCAGCTAACAAGGTCTGTACTGTGAGAACTTTCCTTATATTGCTAATTTTTTACTAGAGTACGGTGATTTATTCTGAAAGGATTTTATTATACTAGTGAAGGTTCAAAGCATGTTGAAAAAGGTTAAACTTCTCATGTTATTTTTTTAACATGTGATATGGGTTACATTAGATATCTCTACAGCTGTGCTGGATAGAGTGTCTTGTACTTCTTGACCATAAGCAGTTAACACTTGCTGTGGCTTTTTTTGCTGTTGTTTTGCTGTTGGTTTTATAGGAAATGGACAACAAGAGATATACTTCAGAGGGAAGGGTAGAAATTTACAGAAAAATAAACTTTGCAGTTGCATTCTACATTTGTCAAGGCCAGAGAAATAGATGGCTAATATACACGACATTTTATTCAAAGAAAGTCTGCAACACTTAAGACTTACTTATATGTAGAGAAAGTGTAGAGAGACATCTGAAAAAGATGCTTTTGCATCTTTCAAGTTCATAAGTTTCCTATAAATATAAAGAGATAAGGGAAACTTCTAAAAAAATAGAAGTCTAATGTTATCATATAATGCTGAATCCCTTTGAAATATCTAGAGTTTAAGTAAAGCAGTAATGCATATATAAATCTGTGACTAGAATCAGTGGGGTCTAAAACTGTCTAGTTATTTCCATGTTACTTTGCCCATCTAAATCATCTAAATGTAATTTCGGTTGTTTGGTGACATACATGTATTTCATGTCTTCCCAGTACTGAGCCTTATTAGCACATACTCCACAGGCATAAGAAGTGCTGACATCGGGAACCCAAGCCTTGGGTGCATATCCTAAGGTCTGCTTTTTTTTAGTGGGAGAGTGGAAAGGTGCTTAGAGAAAAACAGTGCAGACACCGTTTCTCTGACAAATAAAGTTTTTAAAAGAGACAAAAGTTAGACAGCTTTGGCAAAAAATTCACTCAGTTATTAAATTTACTGAAGAGAAAGACCATTGTATTGAAAAGCATCTGACAGCTATGAATGATATTTTTCTGCTGCTCCTAAAATCTCTAAATCATGTCATTTTATGGTTGTTTCAAGTTGTTTGTGGAAGTGGATGCAGTTTTAATCTGAAGATGTTTGATCCATATAAGCAGAGCAACTACTATAATTTCCGTAATTTCTAATATCTATGTAAACCTGCATATGCGGACAGATGGAGCGTGAGGGTTGGTTTGTGTAACAAATTTTGTTTAAAATTGTTCTCAATATATGATATCAAATTCTGCAAAGACAATCAAATGCAAGGAAGAAAAACCTACTGCTTCCTCCATAGATGTGTGGCACAAGAGGCAATGAGTCTGATACAACTTTGACAGTCTATTACTAGTCTCTCACTGGGAACTGGGATGCTTATGTTAGAAGTTTTGATATGGAATAGAAAGGCAAACCCATTACTGATATGCAAGAGGAGAGAATAAACTAAAAGAACAATGAACAATAAATATTAAGAGCTGTAAATATTCTGGTTTTAATGTAAAGCATGACTGCCAAACTAGTATCAGTTTTGATCCTGAACTTCATCAAATACAGTGTATTTTCTGTTTAGATAAAAGACAAGTCATGAAAGTTACTAATCTATAAAGTTTTCAAAAGGAAAATCAAATGTGTTTAGATAGTTTTCCTGCCTGATTCCAACAGGACTACTGGAGACTGTTGATGAGAAGAAAAAAAAAAAAAAGGAAGTGGAAAACAGCAGGGAGAGAGCAGCCTAATGAAATGGCAAGGAATTTGGTCATCACCTCATCTGAGTCTTCATTAATGACTAGCCAAATATCATGGATATGTTGTGTATTTGTACGATATGACGAGCAGCGTATTATTTAAATCAGCAGGTAATAGTGAAGCGGTATGTTGCAAACACAAGCCAGAACAGAGAGAAACAAAGTTCTCAGTAACATTCCACATATAGCTGAAAGTGAGTGCTACCATTTACAGCCGTGATCACTCACCTAATGCAAGCTAGTTCTCACAATTTTCAGACCCAATATTTAAACTGAAGGCAGAGACTTGCTCCTCAGAAATGCTACGAGAAGTCCTTAAGGGCTGATAGACTCAGCCAGTTGGAGACGAGATGTGAACCTGCTTCTGCTGAGATCAGTTGCCAAATTCCCATGGAGCAGGATGATAGCCACGCACTTGAAATGTGATATGCAGGAGAAGCAGCTAATGCTGTTCCAGGCTGTATATACAGAAGAAGCACGTCATGGAGAAGAAGGGTAATGGTCCCTTCTCTGCACGAGCCCTGGGACACTGAATTTGAAATATTGTGTTATATCTTTGGGCATTGTCATACAAGAAAGGTGCGGACATGCTGGGAGAAAGATAAAGAAGTGTGATTCTACTGGGTAAAGGCAGCTATTATGCCACATGAACAGTCTCTTTATATATATATATATATATACACAATTCGTCTCTTCAGAGAATATGCAATTGTGATTAGAACAGAATTACAGCCTTTAACTTCTGACCATCTTTTATGATAGATATAAAGGAGCTTAAAGAACACTACTGCTGCAGTTACATTTGCTAAATTTTCCAGTGGATTTTGTTTCCAGTTTTTAGAAAAAGGACCCCATGATCAGAGGTTCATGTACCGTTCTTAATAACAGCAGTAAAACATACACTGACACTCGGCTTCAGTCTCTCTCATGCCCCAGTGCAGCTTGGCTGAAGTAAAGTGGGCTCTAGGTTTTCTGTGAAAAAGCTAACAACTTAACTTCTCAGTTATCTCATGTTAAGCAGCCTGCAGGCTCAGCAATATTCAAGTAGATTATAGTACGTGTGTTATTTAGCCGGGAGCATTCACATTAAATACAATGTGTGTATATTATCTAGCCTGGAAAAATGAATCCTGTCCTACATGCAGGAGCCATATGCCAACATCATATAATCTTGCCAAATATTTTTTTGAAGTTCTGTCAGCATTCATCAACAGAGAGTTAGGGTAAGTAAAGCAAGCTTTACTTAAGATTGCTGGTCATGAGCAATTTCCATGTCCATAAGCTGACATCCCAGTGACGCGTTAGAGAGCTGCGCAGCACACATAGTGCCGTCTATCAGGCAGGATAAATCTGTTACCCTTTTGTGATGGTAACGAATCCAAAAGTATAAGGGCCTGCACACTGTAATCTACTATGCAGATACAATGATGAATTTTGTGCCCTGTTTTAAAAATGTCACAGCTACTTTAGTCACCTACTACAGCAGTCACAGAAATGGAGCAGAGATTGGATTTACAGTCAGAATAAATACATTGTTCTTACTTAGTGCTGACTGCAGGAAGTTTTTGAGATTCATTAGTCTATTCTTTCCTGCCTTCAGATCCTTCAGTGTGTATCTGTCTATTCCCTAACGATGCATTCAGAAACCTTTTGAGGAAGAAAATCTGACTTTTAGGGATTCTTTTATCCTTAATTACTTTTTTTTTTTTTTT
>VXBL01002516.1:284405-324356 GCA_013400195.1 Aramus guarauna | reverse complement strand
TGAGAACACAAAAATACTGTTTAGGTATTATATTCAGGTATGTTAATAATAGAACAATTCAAATTAATTGCAGATTTGGAGAAATGGATAGGAAGGGAGAGAAGAAGCAGTCCGGGTTTCGTACAGATAGGAACTGCATTAACATCTCTGTTTTATCATCCTACTGCTGCATTCACAACTTTGTGATGTCTCATATGATTTGGATCATTTGATGGAAGCCCATTTCCTTTTTTGTTGTCATTGCTGTTGTGAGCAACTGAAGTCCATGAACTTGAAGAGATGTTTTTAGAGTTTCAAGAAGTTTCTTACAGCACTGTGAGATAACATAGTGCCATATACTTTCCAAAAAATACCTGTGTGAAATGCAGAAAGTTAGTTAGTCCCAGGTGAAAGATTTGTGCATTCTAACTTCTGCATCACTGAATGATGATGTGACTTTGTCAAGTTATGGCAATAACATAATATCACATTATGTGCTCTCTTTGTATTATTATTATTATTTTGTAGGCCATGTCGGTAGTATACGGTTTGAAGGACAGCAGGCTGCCAGATCAAATCACAACAGCTCCATAAAATAAATAAATGTAGGCATCATTCTCCATGACATTCATGGATCTAGTGCGTGAATAACTGTTGGCACATGCTAGTTTCAGTGTTGCCTACAGCGCATTATGACAAGAAAGGCCACCAGAAGTAGTACTTAAGGAAACAACAACAGATTGAGAAGCTCTAGATGTCTTAAGCCAGAGAAAATTTCAACAAAGGGAAGGTATTTTCAAGGGGGGAGGAGGAGAAAATGAGGAGTTGGGAGTGAGAGTGAATCAAGAAAGATTACAAATCACCTCAAATAGTAAACATTATATTTCAGGGTATTTTTTGATTATGCAAAGCATGCAGTCTTCTCCCTCGTGTTTACCTTGTAGTTTGCTTTCCTAGGCAGCCCTGGTACTTCCATATTACTGGTAGTAAATCCAGGGAAAAAAATATATACTGTAAGGCAGCCAAACGGAGTTTAAATATTAATCCAGGCAAGATTTTTGATTTGTCCCTTGCTAGGGAAGCTGCTTACTCGTGTTTAAAATGCTGATCATACTCACCAAAATGCAGTTGCCATCAGAGGCCTAAAGTTAAAGCAGGCATCTAGATTTGGGCTCCTTGTAAATCTCAACAGTCAGTGTCAACAATCCCATTTCTTCTTTCTCTTTTGTGACATACTTTATTTTCAAACTTTAGCAAATGTCTTTTTTTTTTTTTTTTGTAAAGCATTCTGAAGTACAGTTAAGGAGAGCCATTGTTCCAGCTGGCATAACCAGCTTTAAATCCAGCCAGAACAGACCAACAGGGCCTACATATGTCATTTTGAATTAAGTAATTATTAAATAACATAAATATGCATCACTAGGAGTAGGGTATTTCTTTCTAGGGAAATCCCACCTCCAACTTGGCAGTCAAGTCAGGTGCCCGCTTACTGTCTGGGGACTAGAAATCGTACATACCTTGCTGTGCATTGGCCCAGCCGCGAAGCAGCTACACCATTCCATGCCCTATGGCTGGGGCACTATGTCCATCAGAAGGACACTGCAGACATCTGGGGTGATAACCTCTTAAACTACCATACCTAAGTCAGGCAGAAATGATCGCTCAGAGCCCAATGTCTTGCATTGTATCCACCAATTTCTCTGTGGCTATAATCCTAAATCCTTAATTTCCAGCCCCATTCAGTCCCAGGTCAATCTGCCAAGATCACAGACAGGGCTGCCAAACATTACTAAAACCATAACCATATCTCTGCTCTGCTGAGTTCATCAACACATTTTACACATGACATTGCACAGCCCTCCATTCATTTGGGCTGAATTCAAGCCAGCAGTCTAGCAGTTAAAAGCTGCTTTTTTTTTTTCCTGTTACCATTATAACCTTCAGAAAAATAAGAATAAAACAGAGGAAATACTAATGACATTAATTATAGTTCTCCCCCTACACACATCTCCACAATGAAGCAATAATAAAAATTCCTGTCTTTCTAAAATTTACTGAACAGAGTTATTTGCCATTTTCTAATGACTCATCAAATTACTTCTTTTAGCAGACTCATAAATGATTATTTTTATTATTTCCTTCACCTACAGTTACCATCCTGAATGCTAAGGAATTATTATAAAATAATAATAAGTCCTATCCTGAAAAATCCTAACATAAGAGCATTTTGGATGCTTGCAGGAAAAAAGATCCTATGTTAATTTATCCTCTGGTGGGTCACCAGGCTTTCCAAGGTGTATTAATGTTCACCAGAGTAGCAAATAAATCTTATTATGAGAAGATAGATATTGTTGCCAACAGTGATACTTTAGAAAACCACTGATCACATCAGAAGATAACAAACCAGATGGTTTTCACTGGCTTATTTCTTGAACAGTATATAGCAACCTGTAGCACCAAAAGCAAACTATATATTTCTCTTTTTTCAGTACAGTGCATTTAAACACAAAAGACTTCAGCTTTTGCTTGAATAATATTGTGCCCTGGATTTGTACTGGGATATAATGTGCAGTAAGAAACTTACTCATCCCTTACTATTTCTTTCTCCTTATCTTTGAATTCTGATTCAGTAGACAGTTCTCAGCTTCTCCAGGAAGATGACGTTTATGAAGATATATAACAAACTTACAGCCAAAGTGCTGTGTTGGCTTTTGATTACTCAGAAACTTGCACTCCATTCCTGGTTTTGACAAAAGCTTCCTGTGCAATTTTAGGCTATCACTTTACCAAAGATTTAGCAAAGCTTTGAGCATGACAGTGCTCCATTGACAACTGACCACTGCATTCAGAGAGATTATTCAGATGAAGCATGTGCTTTGGGTCATAATTTCCCTTTGATTTAGCTCTCCCATCTGTAAAATGGGCTATTAGTATAACCTTTCTGCTATCTTTTCTATTGTACTTATAGATTGTGAACTTTTTAGAGCAGGAATTCTCTGGGTTTTTTTACAGAAGTGTTCAGTACTCTGGTAAAAAGAGGCCTCTAATCTTCGAAGGTTTGCATGTAGACTGCAGTGTCCTGATTGAGCAAATAGCTTTGATTGTGTCATCATGACCCCACAGACAATTGGTAAACCTTGCAGTGAAAATTGAGTCTTTCCTCTAAAAACAAATTGTGTAAACAAAATTAAGGAGTGAAGTATCAGCTTCATGGGTGGAATTTATCTATAAGCACAACATACATTTTCTTGTAATCATGAATTTATAATGTAATTTGTTACCTGGATTACTCTTTATATAGCACTATATGTATTTGTTAACTCTTTATGTAGCACTAAAGATAGTTAGGTTACATCCCATAATGTGTACTGTAGCTTAAAAAGCAGAAATAAGTGCATGCTTACCTAATAATTACTTCTACTATACCTTGAAATTGAATCACATCTTTTCAGCATCAACAGTACTTTAAATATTATATTCTAGAGCCTGCATTAGTGGAATTGCAATCTGGTTTTGCTTTCTAAAGACTAACAAAATTGTAATATGAAATGCTTGTTTTCCTGAATTCTAAGAATGATAAGGCTGTGTGGACAAAAGAGTAAAAGAAGCATGAAGAAATTATAAGATGTTTATAAAATTATTGATAATCATCAATACTCATCTTTTCTCTTTTGCAAAGAGGCCAAAATAATGGAAGTGATTAGATGGTATAGACAGGAGTATGACCTGAAGCTTGTATATATAAATATATATCCATGCCTTTTTTCTCACCACCCTAGGTGCATTCTGCAATCCCTCTCAAGCTTCAGATTTCATCCTGAGCTGATAAGGCACAAGGTTTCTTCTTAGCCTTCTTGAGAAACACTGGCTGCTTTCACACTGTCCTGCAAGATGACATTTTCAGGCACTGCTTGAGCCACAATCCTGAAACAGCCCCATGCTGCCAATATGTGTACCTCACTAGGCCATGGGGGAAAGCATGCGGCTGTCACCTCTCTAAAAATGCTGTGGCAAAACCAGGGCACCGTTCCCTTCTCATTTACAGGGCTGGCCATGCTGTCAACTCAATGTCTTGAGCCCTTCCAGGAGGAAGGACACGCTATACAAGAACTCCACAAGAAATTCTAGATTTAGAACAACTGAATGTGTTTGCAACCAAACCAAAGATTCCCTCACCCCACAGCCATCAATGAATGCTGTTCAAGCAGACCAGCAGACAGTATGAGACTTTATGTAGGTATATCCCACACATCCACACAGTCCTTTGGCTTTCAGAGGCTATTCCCCCCAAATACTGGCTAACTCACACTTTAAAGGTGCCATCCAGCTGCTGGCATCACAACGGCTGTGTGAGCCAAAACTGCCCCATGGCTGACCTTCAGCCAGCAAAGTTGCATCAATTTTGAACCAGCGGTAGCAGGGCCAGCATGTCGCTATAAGAAAACACACAGATTTATCCCCAAAGAAAGCTTATCGTTACTTGGTTAGAAAACATCTCTTGGTTCTGCTTTCCAGACCCGGTTTTCCTTAGGCACTCAGACATATCATGTCTTGTAATATATCTACTGGCTGCTTGAACTGCAAAACTGAAGAACTGAGCTCTGTGTTAATTTCCGAGACAGATAATCCCACCTTACCTTCCTCCCACCCTCATATCCTATTCTCTTCCTCATTAAGATCAGGCAGCTGAGAAATCTTGTAGGATCAGATGTTAGTGACTCACTTTTCAAATTCCCTTGGCCCTGGTTCCTTTAAACTCATGCCATAGAGTGCACTTATGGCTGAAGAAAAATCTGATGGCCATGTCTGTATTGTTAGATAATGCCTTTAATGAAAGGGGCAAGGTAGGTCCTGACAACTATTCTTAGTTCTCAGAAGAGAGCAGGAACTGTGTTCTTGCTGCTTGGAGTCAGTGGTTCAGACAGGTGCATAAGCTGATTGTACTGAATACAGTGAACAGACGTAAAAAAAGTCCTTGGACAATCTCCAAAGCTAACTTCAGTATAGAGCCAAGAATTTGAGTGTTGGAAAGACCTGCCTGGCAAGGCTGGAGGCAAGGGATGTATCTCTAATAGCCATATGTGATGTACTGAGGGGTGGGAGGGAGGGCTGCTGTGCTATGTTAAGGCAATTGCTGAATGTCTGGTCAGACACCCTCAGACTAGTTGGATGCAGATGGCTACAGCCTTCTCTGGTGGGGCTCAGTGTCACTTAGCATCTAATATTGTGGAATACTCAGTAAAAATATGGCATTGTTAGCCTACAGACAGTTAACTTATTTGGAGAGCTTCAGTTAAAGATGACATTTTTGTTTTAAGTTTTTTTTTATTTTCACTCTACCAGTCTCTTGTGGAAACATGGGCAGCCAAAACCTGGGTCCCTTCTTTTTTCAGAAACTCCAACACAGTTTGGAGGTCTTGGGAAGAGTGAGAGTCCCTCTGGCCAGCCTTGGGAGGCTTTTAGTTGATCATAGGAAACAGTGGAGAGGGATGACATTTCTGAGGCTCAGATGTGTTTGTTATGAAAGTGCCTTCAGTCCATCAAGTGCTGTCAGATATTGGGAAAAGTCATATCTTTATGTATGTTGGGCTGTGGAGACTTGTCCCAGGATGTGAATTTCTAGAAAGGTCAGGAGCAGAGCTGGTGCCATTTGAGCAGCATTGCAAGGCTGAAGAGAGGGTATTCCAGTTGGGATGCTCTCACCATAGCAGTCATAAGGAGCAAGCTAATGTGAGTGTAGAAGTGTCCATAATAAATAATCATTGCAATTTGACAGCTCCATGCCTTGGCCTTAAAGGTTAGACAGAGCTCTTTTACCTATCCGTTTCCCTTTATATCCCCAATTATATAATTATATCCCATGTGAAAAGAGAAGAAACCCAAAGTTTATGCATTTTAAACACCTCAGTGTTACCTTGTGCACCTCAACAAAGATGAAAGGAAATCCCCTACATAATGGATAATTTTGTGAATGGTGATCATAACTGTAACTTTATATATGGCAACTTCTAATTTGTGTTGTGCTGCCTTTCCCTTTTACCAGGAAGATTATAAAAAGCCATAAGAACCAAGCCTGTAGTCCTCTCCCTCTGTGCAGGCTTAACTCCTGAAAGCTTCCTCCTCAAACGTCATTTGAGAACAAATCCTGACTTGTCTATGTCCAGCTTTCTTTCTCAACAGCTCCCTATTTCCACCCCTGGTTTTCAGAGTGCCAAAAACATTGTGATTCTACTGCTCAAAGGAGATCGCATGCCAAGCAATTCTCCTTCTCAGCAATGCTTGCTTACCAGATGACTCAGTAACTTCCAAAAACTTCATGCTGCTCTTCCTTCCTTCCTTCCTCTCATCTCAGCACTGTGTAGTGATGCATATGCTTCTGGCATCTGTAAAAAGACTGTATCTGCCTAACACAGCTAGAGCCTCCTATAAACTCAAAAGCAGAAAAATGTGTGCAGACCTTCTCTGCGCACAGAATTTCTCTATGACATAAAACACACATAAACTTGACTTTGAGAAGATAAAAAAATCAAAGGAAAGTAGTGACGCTAGCAAAGATAGAAGTGGATAAACAGTTACAATGTCTTTGGCAGAAGCCATTACTGAACATACAGAAAGATCATTGCAGTTCTTTGTTAACAGAGCTCCCCAGCTTCTGACTTCTTACAGGACCTGATCCTGGAATCTGGGATGTGGCCTCCAGGAAGAAAAATAGAAAGCACTGCTCACAATACAGACAGATTTACAGCAATTTTGTTTCTTCATCAGAGTGTTTACTCAAGTCTTAGCATTGAACTGTTAAATCAGACAACCAAAACGCAAAGTAAAGCATCTCAGCCAGCTTGTCTTTATGTAAACAGCTGCATAGAAATGCACCTTGGTAATTTAGTCCTAATGAGGAATGTGGTCATGGGTGTTAGGTAGGATTTGGGAGGAGGATATTCTTCATACTGGCTGCTCTACAAGTGTTTCCTTACTGAATGTGAGAGAATTTGTCTTCTTAGCTTTTAATCAGAATTGTGTTATGGACTAGAGTGGTTAACCTAGGTCTTCATATGGTAAGTGACTGGGTTAGGAAGACAAAGCCAATGTGTGAGAGTTCAAGGCACATATCTCTGTATATAAGACAAGCTAACATGCACACAAAGAGAAAAAAAAGTGATTCAAACCTCATTTCCTGTAGCTTATAAGGGCAGAAGAGATGCTTCATTCTGATTGTTAAATACTTCCATGTCAAACAGATACCATGATCATGAGGGTAGAAGTTAAATAGGTTAGAGTAATTAAGCAAAATATACCTCAAAACATGCCTCTCAGAGAAAGAAAGAATAATAGATATGTAATGTAAGTCAGTCTTCAGTCCCTCAGACTTCACTCAGACACAATTTGTGTCCCATGACCCTTTGCAAAGCTGAAGACATCAAGTGACTGAACCAAATAATTAAGTAATCACAACAATTATCAAAAAATACAGTAACTTCAACTACTGAGCGATTTAGAGTAAATCACTACCAATGTCAGTGAATTTTTGGTAACACATGCCCCTGCCAGAATTTTAGCAAGGCAGTCCAGTCTGACATCCCAATGCAATAGTTTTTTAGTGAAGTCTTATTTTTTTTTTAATCATAATATTTCTATTACACTATTTTTCAGGCCCTGATTATATCAAACAAAAATTTCAAGAAGGAATGGAGGTGAAAGAGAAATCTGAAGAAAAAGTTCAGGAAAAACCACCTACCCCAAAAGAGTCACCTCACTTTTATCGAAAAGGTACTACACCCCCTCGAACCCCAGAAGCAAGTCCAAGGCATAGTCCTCCTCTTTCTTCTGAGCCTTCTCCTTCAAAACAACTGAAAAGGCAAAGCTCCACTTCTGGGGCAAGACTCAGTCAAGAAAAAAAGCTTTTAGCCACTGAGAATATAACACCCACAATTAACAAGCCTTTATATTCAAAAGCACCAATGAAGGAGGAAGCAGCTGTGAAAAACCAGCCAAAGTTTTCAGCCCATCACAATCCCATCAGCACAGAGAATGGGGAGCTGCATGGTCACTACCATGGTTATTATGTAAAAGTGAGTCCACCAGTGCTTCCACAGGAGCTCAGGGAAGAAGATGAATATGTCAATCCATCACCGTCAACACTTGCACGGATACCACCCTCACAGAAGCCAAGTCCTGCTAGATCTGGGGGTAAGCCAGATGCCAAAGAAAACAAACCTGACACAAAAATTAAGAAACCAGAATTTGCTGCACCAAAGAACCCAGCTAATAGTGAGTCACATTCAGCAGTGGAAAAAGAAGTAGAAAACAGCTCGGTAAGTACTGCAAGAAACCTTTTCACTTTCACTGCCCTTTTGCCTCCTAGCCCTGAGCTTTGCAAGCTATGCCAGAGCTTCATCTGGATACAGTCTGCTAGCTAGAACCCATTATACCAGACGGGAGTGAGGAACAAATACTCCAGTCTTTTATATTATCCTGGGAAGGAATAGCTCATAGCCAGATACTGACAGAATTTTGAAACATGAATCCCTATTGCAAGAATAAATACAAAAGTGTGTTATCATGTGTATGTATATATATGTGTGTTTTGTGTGTGTGTAGATACATTTTTGCAGATATACGTGTATATATATCTTTCCCCCAAAAACCCCAACTTTCATTGTGCTTCAGCGGATAATTGGGCAGTACCAGGAGTTACACTCATTCTCTTCCCCAAAGGTTTTCTTTTGACTGCTGTTGGAGACAGGATGCTGGCCTGCGGTCTGACCCAGCCCATACAATTTCCCATTTTCATTTTCTTCTCTCTGTTGATTTTAGGCTCTGAAAACAGGCAATTTTGCATCAAAATACAAATGTTTTAAATGCCGACTTCTAACAATGCTTGCATTTTACAGAGACATGAGAAATTTTACTTTCTTTTTCATCAGGAAATGGAGAAAGAAATTTAAAACTATACATTCACATCACTGTGAATCTAAGTCTCTTTATTATTTAGAAATAATAGAAGTATCAGTAGTTATGCAGAAAAGGAGAGATGACTAATAGCTTTCCTATTCCATGTTAGAAGAAAAGGACAGGTTATTGAATTCAGAACCTCTGATGATGGTAGAATTATTTGTGGGCCAAGAAGAACTCAGGAAAATGTTAGCTGTAGATCCTAAAGTTAACCTTTAGTGAATGAGGAGGTCTAGATTTGTGATGTTTCTTTTTTAATGAGCATTGTTTCTTTGAATCATTTTTGGTACTCCCGTAGAAAAAAAAACCTATGTCTTTATTTAGATGGGATAAACAAAATGACCCATTTAATGAGGTCCAGATGGCCTAGCACTGATCTCAGGCAAAACAGTTGAATAATCGACACTAGACTTCATTAATAAAGAATTTAAAAACAAAGAGGTGTAAGAACTTCCAACCAACATGCATTGTGAAAGATCTTGTCAAACAAGCTTGACATCTTCAGGTGTGACAGCAGAATCATATCCTCAATCAGGAAGGTCACTTGATTTGCTTTTATGCAGTTATTTATTCTGTCAAGGAAGTCAGAGTAATAGAAAGGGTAAATGTCAAATTAAAATAATTTTTTAAAAGCCGACTGATGGTTCTCAGAAACTAATTGTAAAAACATTGGTAATTTGGTATTATCCTGGTGAGGTCATTCTTGGATTAATTCTGCTGCTCTATTTTATTAACAATCTTATTAATGACATGGAAGAAGACATAAAAGTGTTACCCATAAAGTTTGCAGAAGACACAGAGACCAGGAAACTGATAAATAATGAAGATAACAGATCACCAGTACAAACTGATCCAAATCACCTGATAAGAAAGGTGCAGGTATAATTATCCATATGCAGCACAGCAAAACATAAGTTCATATATGTTGAAAGACAGCTAATAGAGCCTGGCCGTGCAGGATTGGAACTGGAAAAGGCTGGTGGATCAGGAGCAAGAGAGGCAACTGAGCATGAGCTCCCTGTCTGCTGCTGTTGTTCAGAAATGTTAATATAATCCTTAGATTTATCAACAGGAAAGATTAAGCGAGAGTACATGGGAGTCTGTTTTATCTGGTTTTGGCACTGGTGCAACCACTTCTGGAATAAAATACAATGTCCATAAATCAGGGATTTAAAATGAAAAAAAAAATCTTAAGGGAAAGTCCCATGAAGAGCTGCAAGAATGATTAAAACATATCTTACAATGAAAGATTCAAGGCAAAAAATATCTGACACATTAAATCCCTTTCTGTAAGTATACTTTATAAAATAGTTTCCCAAGCTAACAGGCGAATGTGTAAGAAGATCCAGCAGCTGGACAGATTTAGATAAAAGTCTTGTTTTAAGTTGCTTTTAATGAGATTAATTAAATGTAACATCACTTTTCAGATGCCGAGTTTTCAGAGCCGTCGCTGAATAGTTCGATAATGAGCATTTTGCCAAGATGATATCCTCTAGTTCAGCAGGAAGCTTATATTCTGTTTCGTGCGGATCAAAGTAGATGTTCACAATGGTTTTGTAATCTGAAAATCTGTATTACAGCTGATATCAACCCTTTAACCTTTCAAATCTCACAGATATGACTCCTATGTAGGGTAACACAAAGCTGTCAGGCTTGTAAATGTTGAATGAGCAGGCACAGAATTTTAGCCTGAGTTGGAATTTTTTTTTGTCTGTGGTGAAAATAAGTGGCCAGAAATAGTCCTTGTTTTTCTTACATTCCATCCAAACCAATGTACGCTTTGAAGCTGACTGAGTCTTCACCTTAAGTGGGGCACCTGAACAGCAGTTTATTGATAAGGACCGTGAGCCTGTAGCCTGTTATCAGGAAAAGTGGAAGAGTGATGAGATTTTGTACATTAGCTACTGTTTGTTTACTGATATTACAGATCACCTGGGAACTATTCCTCTACTTCATTTGGAACACACTAATTGCATTATTCTTATTATCAGCATTTCAATAAAGAAAAAGGTACAGGTACAGTTCAGGAACTTATTTTTAATATAAAGGCATTTTAATGTATGTGCTTTTTCCAAAGATGTCTTCCATATTTGTCTATAAATTTGCCCTCACAGAATAATTTTCCTACATGCTTATTTCTTTAAAATGCTAAAAAATCCTAAAACAATTAAATCAGAAAGGAGTAGCCTCCTGGCCTAGCAGACTGAGGGAGAGACTTAATACAGAATGACTGTTAACACTGCCTGGAGACTTTTCTTTTTAATTTTCAGTATCAACTTTCCACTTCAGAAAAACAGTAGCCTGTTCGGCGGTGCTCCTGGACTGATCTGAATAGTGTGCTGGAGTTGTTACACAGCGCACAGTTACTGATGAGAAGTCAGATCAGTGTATTTCTCTTTATCCCCAACACTTGTGAATGTTGAGAGACTTCAGAATTCTAGAGCTGCATTGGGGAATTTTTTTTTTGTTTTAAATCAGTAATTGCAATTGCTTTATAGTCATCTTGACAAATTATTTTGCTGTGGTTTGAAAGTAAGTCTGCCTTAGATCCTCTATAAAAGTTTAAAAATATATTTGTTAAGAAACATAAAAAGAAAAGAAACTTTAATGAAAAGAGAATGAGAAAACATGCTTCTCTGTCATAGTTTTATCAAGGTGAAACCATGCATAAAACACCATGACAAAGTCACTGTACATCAGCTGCTCCAGAGTAGCTGCCTGTTTGCAGGCATGTACCCCAGTGAGAGGTAAAACATGCTTTTCTCCACTAAGCATTAGGCACCTTCAAATTATCTTGTCTTTACCACAGTGTGACATGTCCACAGAGACACTTGACCACAAACCAGTACTAACTATTGTTTCTAATTGCTCTTTAGTAGCCTCTACCCCCAGTATCAGGTTGCAAGCTCCTATTCCACCTTGAACAGGAGCTAATTTGAGATGGTCTTGGACTTGAGTAAAAGGTAGAATTGAACTGCAAAAAATACTATTGTGGTGTAGTTCATGAATACACGTTTGATTTGCCTGACATGTGTTGCCCTAGCTCACGTACAAGCCCAGGCACAAGTGTTCTATGATACTGACATTTTTTTGTTTTCTTGATAAGGATTTTTAAGCCACACAGAGTGTTTAGCGTGGGTTTTACCTGTATCTAAAATCATTACATTTTGCTGAATGTTACCCAGTGTGCTTCTACTCTCATCTCTTTGTTCATTTATCATCCAGTTAGGAAGGGATATAACTATCATGATGTTAGAAAAAATAGATCAGTATTTGCTTGATCCTAAAAAACCCTCTGAGCAACAACTTTATGCTAAATTTAATGGACATTCCTAATGCAGTGGGATTACAAGCCTAGTCTTAATGCTTCCTGGCACTATATTTTAGGAAAATAACTGTCTTCCCTCCTCAAATGAAAGCTAATCATATGTTTATATTTTTAACTACATAAGTTACTTACTAGACTTACTAGAAGTTATAAGTCTTATAGAAGTTACAAGTCTTATAAGATTACTAGAATTTGAAAGGGCATTTTTTAAGCAGGACTGTGAGTTTTTCTACTACAGCTTCTTTAGTGCACCTGTTCTAGTCACTCTTGGACTCTTCAGACTAATTTTGGCTTTTGCTATTTTAAGCCCATGCAGGACACTAAGTCTTATTTATGGTATTTGTCTCAAAGCATTAAATGCTCATTCCATAGGTGTCTACAAAGCAAGTAGTAGTTTATTGCATAATAACTATGTGCTCCACAAATATTATTTGATCATTTTTAGTGTATCAGGAAATTCTGCTTTGAGCTGAAAGATGTAGTTATCAGAAGAGGAAACAAAATGCACATAGCAGGCCAAAGGAGATGGGATTTACTTCTTTGTATAAAGCATAGACTCATTACCATAAACAGATAACACATTTTTCTTTGATCTTCAAATAAAATCAGCAACCCAGTTCTTAAGGTGTCACTTCTTTCTTTGTAGATGAGGTCTTTTGATTCAAACTATAGCCCCTAGGATTGTTAGCCTAATTTATCTTATGTTGTTGTGGTGAGATTGTAATATCTAGCCTGACTGACAGATGCATCAATACAGAATCCCTTCCCCTCCACCAAGCTTAATTCTGTAAGAATGTGCACTGATGATACTGAGTTGCTGTTTGAGCTGCAGTCCCAACTTGCCATTCAAAAGCTGTCTTGCAGCTATCAGGATGCTTCTTTCAGGATATATTTCAGCTAATGAATGAGTTCCAAGCTCCCATGAAGTCCCCATGGGTCCTAATTTTTCTTCAATGGTAGTAAATCCACTTGGTTTCCATGGAAAGCATTAGACAGCAAAATCCCAGTGAAATTTAATGGTATTAGGCAATGATCTCCTTCACCATTCCTTGCAATACCTGGTGCAGTAAAACTGTAAAATATTTAGGTGGGATCCCAACCTATAAAGGAACTATTGACCTGATTTTGGTCACGCAAAGTCCCTAATAGAATCATAGAATCATATAATGGTTTGGGTTGGAAGGGACCTTTAAAGGTCATCTAGTCCATCCTGTCTGCCATGGACAGGGACATCTTTCACTAGACCAGGTTGCTCAAAGCTCCATCCAATGATGGCCTTGGACCCTTCCAATGATGAGGCATCCACAGCCTCTCAGGCCAACCTGTTCCAATGTCTCACCACCAGAGAGAAAGATGCTGAATCCAAATCTTAGAGGAAATTAATAGTGTAATCACACTTCCTGATGAGAGAGATGTAACATTAGCATGTATGTACTATTCTTGTTTGTCATGAGATTCTGCTTTGTTTTTTTGGCAAATTAAGCAGCCATTAAATGGAAGGTTCATTCTAAGGGTGTTGACACTGACATTCCAAGACAGCAAAACTGAGGGATTCTCAAAGTAGCTGTTTTTTTCAAGTAAAATGTGTTTTATTGCTCACAGTCTTCCAATATGGCTTTCGTACATAAATCTCATGATTGCCAAATGCATTTGGTGGGAACTTGGGTTTCTTTCAAAGTAGAAAAGCATAGAAGTTCCCAAACTAGCACAGTTTTGACCATGCCGGAAAGAGAAAGAAGAAATTAACTTTGAGTTGTACACTACTAGAGCGAGGCTGCTTACAGTGCTGTGATCAGAAACATAACCATACCTGGCGTCATGCTTTCCTTTTGTGCCTATTATCTGTCATCAAGTGTCTCATATTATTTGGCACATAGTGGCTCACTTCAAGTAAGAATGAAGGAAGGAACATGGTGCCACTTCTGTTCTGTGACCCGACAGTTAAAATATACCCCTGGTAAGTGGGAACTTGCTATTCAAAATCCCTTTGACTAAGCTGACCTGAAACCTAGCCTTCAATTTCCTAGTGTATAATTTAGACATTCTGACATTAAGAAAAATGTGAATGTTGCTGCCAATACTATTACGGCTATGGCAACATTTAGCTAGCATCCTGATAGTCTCCATCATTGTTTGAACTTGAACTTGAATGTTCCTCAGCATGCGAACAGATGCCTCTGAGTAGGTGCGAAGGGAACTTCATCGCCTTTGTGGATAGAGGTGCTGATCGGGTTGAGAATCCCCAGAGATTTAAGGGGTATTTGACAAAACCTATTTTGTGACTTATTCAAGAACTTAGCAGTCCACATCTATAAATATAAACAAATCTCTGAAAATATATTGTAGCAAACCAAATATGTAAGAGGAAAATGGAAGAATTGAAAATTTCCTTCTATTCAGGGCAATATTTCAAATTGTTCATCAGAAGGCATCCATGTTTAAAAAAAGTTTTCTAAAACTGCTGAAAAGAATTAAAAACTTTCTTCTCTGGCTTCACAGGAAGACTAAAATTATACAATGATCAAGTTTTCTAACCAAGTTTATCTCTAGCGAGGAAGGGAAGGAGTATTTTGACTTTTCATTTATTCACTAAATAGGTCTATAAATTAAGGATTTAAGACGACTAAATGTCAGAGTAAATCAAACCAAATTTGTAATTTTGCAGGTGTAAAATTGGTTTTGATCTGTAATGGAAGCATTGCTAGGTATGTTAGTGCAGTGGTAAATAACATGTTTTTTCCCTTTGATTATCAGAAAAAGGGAATTCTTTTCATGCAACACATTGTCATGCAAAACCCTTTTTCTGTTTTGAAATGGGTTGGAATCAGGGAAGGAACCTGCTGTAAGGATGAGGAGCGGTGCTCCATCTTTCCTAAAGTATTTCAGGTTCTTTGTTTTGCTTTATTTCAAGCTGATACCGGGGCTTGTGTTGGTGGGTTTGTTTTCATTTGTTTATGCAGTCATATTTGTCAGATGGTTTAATCTCAGTGTGATTAAGAGCAGTGTAATAATATACTCTCAGCTGTATTTACCCAGCTCATTTCCACACGCGATATTTAGCTCACCTGAAAACGCCAGGTAATGGCAGTGTTTCAGGAGCAGAGTCTGTGTCTTTAATATTTAGGTCAGCGTTCAGAGCAAGGTCAAAACCGGTGGAAATGATGAAGTCAGGTCACGTTCATTGCTGTGCACAGTGTGGGAGACTGCATTAATTCTGATATCTTTCTTCTATTTTCAGGGTCCTAATTCAGTCATGATCGCCCTGGTAATGCTGTTGAATATTGGTTTAGCCATTCTTTTTGTCCATTTTCTAACTTGATTGGAATTAGGAAAGGTAAGAAAGGTCTTGTTTTCATATAAAAATCACCATATCCACCCCACCTGACATGATAAAGATTTAATTTCTTTGCATACTTTTAATGTTCCCTACTTTAATTTTAGCTATGCCTGAATGTGATTCAACATAGTTATTTAATAATGTAACTGTTTTGACCCTTCAGTGAAGTCATGACAACTAGTGGTGTTAGCCCACAGTTCTCTGCAGTTGTGTCATCAGCCTTTTAAATGGCACCTGTCATACTCAGACACAGGGAAGGAGGCTTGGAATTAGGATGGGACGCAAGAGAGATGAAACTTGGAAAATTCAGCCAGGGGCTCAGATCAGTTTCTCTGCTGATGGCTCGTGGCTTTGGGGTCCTCTGAAAGCTGAAGCAAGCAGCCATGTTGGAAAACAAACAAAATAATCTGCTGAAGCAGCCCCGCCAGTGAAGTGCGTTGGTTTCTCCATCTGTCCCAGCAGAGTGTGACTAAACTGGAAATGTACGGAGCTGCACTTTTTGTTGATGGAAGCTAACAGCTGCCTTACTATTTTACCGTCTGATGTTTTTAGTGGGGAGATGGGAAAACGACTGCCAGAGGAATGTGGTCAGAGGATTCTGTTGCTGTGGAAGTGATTCCAGCGTTCACTCCTATCTCATTAGAAGAAATAGCTAGCAGCATCAGTCACCAGTCTTATTCCATTACCTGCTGCTTTTAACATCTCCTGCAGCGTTCTGGGAGATCGAATTTCATTTGCCTGTGCATGATTCTGTTCATTCGTTGTTTATGAAATTTGATGTATAGCCATAACATAGCGTCTAGTTCAACCTGGAGAAAGCTACCAGTTCTGCCTAGCAGCAGAAGCAGCATGAGAAATCTCTTTTTCGAATCCAAAGATAAAATTCTTAAATTCATTTTCCTAAACCTGAAGAGCCGTTTTGCTTTAAGGTTTAGTAAATAATATACCATGACTGCAAAATTTTAAGATGTTGATATCTTCCTCAAAGTGCTCAAATGTTTATGCCAAGCAAAACTTTTCTTAATAAAAGAATAAGAATCTTAAGTTGATATCAGCACATTCTAAACAGGACATGGAATATCAGAATAAACCAAGAAAGACAAGATACAGGATTTGCATGTTGATTTTTTTTCTTTTCTTTTCTTTTCTTTTTTTTTTTTTTTAATTCTGGTGCTGTGGTAATTGGTGATTTGAATTATTATGTTTCAACACGGAGGTATTTTGCCAGCGGTTAAAATAAAGTCTTGTCTGAGTGCACATTAATGCCAATGACAGTTAAGCTAGCTAATGCTCATAATAAATTATCATAACTTTAAATACTAGATTTGTGTTGAATACATTCAGGTAGAGCGTTTAGAAATGTTAAGTGATTGTTTATCGATTTGATGCCTTCAGTGTCTTTAAAGTCCATTTATAATTTTACCTCAGCATTAAAAAAGCCTCAAAATTTTTCATTTGGGAAGTTTGTCTTAAGTAGTCTCACAGCCCTTTGTTCAAATGATGTGATCATGTTTCTTTTTATGTGCCATTATACTGTAATTATTGTACCCTATATTAATCAAAAGCATGCTGATTTACTGAAAATCTGTGGTGTGATCATTTGGCAAGTAAATATTTTAATTTAAAGCTACAAAAAGCAAAGGGCTTGTATTATAGTTTATTTTATCTCTATTAGAAAATCTTTCATACAATATAGTTTTGGAACCTGTTTGTAAACTTTCTAAGTGTTTGCATGGTTTAATGGGCGACATTCTTACAAAGTACCGTAGCTATCTTTTGATGCAGCATAGTAAAGTAACGTAGGTGTGGACTGAATATTGTGCAGCGAAGCAGCTCCGAGCAGGGCAGTAACACCATGGTGTTTTTTACAGAAGTATGTTGAGAATCCTGTGTTTTGACCAGTGTGGATAAAGAAGAAAGCAGAAAGAGAGCAAATGAAAATAAAACTTGTATATTTATTTAAAAAAAAAAAATGTGTTTTAAATTTAGGAAAGTAATTTTTAAATAAGAACAAAATTTTAAAAGTTACTGTGTAAGCCTTGATATAATGGACGAAATGTTCCATCCGACAGTGAAATCACCCTCTGTCTCCTTACATGGAGAGGTAATTTTGTAACTGACTTATTTAATTCCTATTAAATGTTTATTTAAAATACTTTATGCTCTGGAAATAATGGGTAACAAAGCTTATGAAAATGTTTATAAATTTAAGTAAGCATGTTAGTACCATTTATAAATATGTATGATTTATAAGCTTTTTTAAAACAAAGCTCAAACAAATTGTTGGTATTTTTCTAAAATGTGCACAGCTGTATTTTACATGAAAGGCTATTTATAATTGGTTGTTATACTGTACACTACATTTTGGACAGCACAATGAAGCCTGCCAATGTACTTAATAATGTCATTTTGTCTATTTAAAGTTTCTTGCTGTCAAAGAATGAACTCTTTATCTATGAGATTCTCTATTTATAATTCTTGACCCAAAATGTACAATGTACAGTTTTCACAACTGTATTTGCTCTAATAAAAATAAGTTGATTATTAATAGAGTTTCAGACTAGTTTTTCCTGTTTATGAATTACTTTTTTCACTCTCTGGAAACAATTTTTCTAACAAATTCAAAATCAGTGAAGCAGGAAAATGGGTGAAATCTTGGCCCCTTTGAAATCATTGTGAGTTACTGTTTTCAACAAAATGATTCTGGGAAACAATTTAAAGAAAAAAAAAATCCACAAGTTTCCTTATGTGTCTTCTTTTATCTTCTGATATGAGATTTTTGTATCTTCATAAATTTAGAGTTGTAAATTATATTCCTACTACTGGGATGGTATAATCAGTCTTGTTTTAATCAGTGTGTGACCGGTCCATTAACAGCTGTTCCTGTAAGTGAATCAACATCTTTTATAGACTTCCCTCCTTCTCAAGGTCTTCATAGGTTCAAAATTAACATGAACTTTGTGAGCCAACATTCTACCCAGAGGAAATTCACCATTACAACTGCATTAAAGCCACCACATTTGCTGAACAAGTAAATCAGCTGAGAATTTTATTTTCTGTGATTCTGATTCAGATTACTAGCCCACTGTACTGAAATCCTAATGTTTAGTTGAAAAGGAAAGCAAGTGTTCTTAGTAAGCAAGTAGTTATTACTGTCTTATTCTTTAAAGTAATTCTACCGACATGAAGCTTAAATTTAAGAATTTGTATTATTTTCTGTGCAATAACCCACTCCCTAAAGAAAATTTTTGGTTCTGCGAGTAGAGAAAAATACATTCTCAAGAAAAATAAACAGAAATTACTGTAATGCCAGAAAATCTTAAAGTCAAGTTCAGAGACAGCTCTTCTCTGACATTTTGTGATCTACATTGTATAACTTGTTCAATAATGAAAGTAAATTTGACATGAAATATAAGTTCTATGAATGTGATAATATACTCAGGCGTATATAAATCTTAACAGCAACAGGCAAAGGATTTGCCCAGAAATAGAAGAAAAAAAAAAAAAGCTTTCATAATCAGCTGAGAAATACGACAGCTTTCCCTGCCCATCAGTTTCATAATTCTCAAAAAATCAACACGTACATAGAACTATATTTTTCTATGGTGTCTGAAAGCAGATGGACATTTCTCCCCTGAGATGTTTTTACCAGTGGTTTATAGCAGTTGTAAACTTACAAATGGGTTTACATGGGAATGCATCTGCTATGCCTAAGGGGGCAAAAAAACCCCATGGACACACAAGTTGCAACTTAATGCTCCAAGATTTGCTCTAGCATGGAAAATTTTACCCCATTTCAATGCAGGGAAATTTTTTCCCAGGCAGAGTTGTTTCTCCTGGCACAGTTGTGTGTTTGCCCTCAGATGCCAGTAGGCAGCAAGCTCTCACCTTTGAATTTGAGGTCTGGTTTCTTGGGTGACTATTTATCTGATTAAAGAATTTATATAGTGTACACAGAAAAACAGCAAATGAATGATGTTGAGGTGCCAAAGGCTGAAGAAAAAAAATCCTCTGCTATCATTGCTTTTTAGTGTGTCTAGTCCTTTCTTTACTTAGTGTATGTATATAGTCCTTACTTTACCTTTCCATCAGAGAAGCAGTAAGGAACACAGAGTGTGGAATCTTTCCCATTTACGTTCCAAAAGGAGGGATTCGGTTTGAAAGCAGAAATTTCATGACATTATGACTTGTCTTTCGGAGATAGACATACGTTACAAAAATCATTAATACAACTGAGTGCTGACTTTAAAAGGAGTAAACGCCTCTTTACGAACGTTTGATTAAAAGTCTTGAAATAGTTATTAACACATTACATTTCTATTAAAAGCTCTGTTGAGATACAGTTACACAATGTTAAAAGATTCTGACAATAATGTGGATGCAACAATAAAAGCCTGCAGAAATTCCCTACATATTGAGCTAGAGTAACCTCCTTAGTTAGTTTTTATTAATAAAACATGGTTGTGGATTATATCTAAATGGTTTTACTCATAGCTCATTTGAACCGTTTAGTCAGGGGAGACAGTTCTACAAACCATTCTCCTATGGAAATGTAATTCAGTAAACAAAGCAAATGAAGAGAAGGGAAATTAAATAACCCTGTCAAATGAAGTACTCTTCTCATTCTCTCATTTAATATTCACAGAAACAGAAAAAATAGAAATTATGTTAAGTCTGATCAAGAAGCTCTGTATGGCAACATGCTGTAGCTGAACCATCTACAGTATCCATCTTTTTTTTTTTTCTTTTCTTTTTTTTTCCTACTGGATGCAGAAACTGCAAAATAAAAGACATTACACCTCCTACCACTGTAGGAGGTAAATATGATTTCCATACACATTATCTTTAAGAAAAATTGTCTATAATGTCAGTGGCTTTTAGACTAGGAGGAAAAAGCCAAAACTTCATCACAATAGTTTATGTTGTGACCATCGCTGTAACATCTGAACAAATCCTTCACCCCCATAAAACCCAATAGCAAATATGATGCTGGTAACAGAATTTGTTCAAATCTCTCATGTTGCTTCCTTCTGTTTGCTAGGAAGAGGGAAAAAAAAAAAGGAACTGAGAATAGACAGCCTTTTTTTTTAATCTGATAATATAAATTTAATCATGTCAATAAGTGTTTGTTTCAGCTAATGTTTTTCTCAGTCACTTGGGACTGGTTATCTAGGAGATTTTAGGTGCAAACTGGAAGTCTGTTGAGTGCCATTTCTCCAATAGGAAGGTTTTGAATTTTTATCAGTGATAGAAAAGAACAGGATTTTCCTTAGCACCCTTGAAATAGTTTTGGTTACATTTTTTCTGTGCTTCCACTATTTTTTCAATTATCTTTTATCCTCCAATGCCCACCCACCCCACAATTCTACCAAATTCAGCTTACTCTCCTTTTCCCCACACACAGCCGTTTGACTCCAAACTTCAGCCAGTCACTCCAGTAACTCATGCTTTTTCTATCAGACACACTTATTTAAGCAGCGAGTTTAGCTCACTGGCTATGGAAGCCATCGCTCTTGCAGCTGGTCCTACACCAAATTGCAAGTGTTATGTCACAGTTTTCATTTGGTCCAGTTTTCTGCATACTTTTGATGCTGGTTTATGCAGCTGTATTCTAATTTCAAATCTATGTCCATCGTCTCCAATATCAGGGCAGTAATTTCAACAAAGTACGTGGGAATTGAAGAGAAAAGAAAATTACTGAAAACTATATGCAGAGATTTCTGATGGCGCTGCGTTAATTCATGGAAACCAACGTGATGCTGTCATCATTGAGGAAAAAATCTGGTATCAACTGGGTTATGAACTCCATCCACTACAAATGTCCACAGTAAGACTGTGAAAATGGTCATACAGCTGCAGCTGGTTCTCAACTCAGAAGACCAAAGAGTGCCGTTGAGGGTTGTGATTTACTGGGATGGTGGACTTGATATACGAACATGTCAATCATTGCTGGAATAAAATACACTCTGTGTTGGAAATTTGTTTTTGCTCACTTGCCTGAGCTTTCAAATGTCTTCCTCCATGTCTTACACTGATTAATCAGATAGCTCTATGGAAATTGAGGCACGTACATTTAGACAAGGACTAGGTTTTACTTTCATAAGTGGCTTCAAAGTTAATTAAGGAAAGAGCAATAAATGACAGAGAGGTGAATTATAGGCTTTAAGCTATAGGTTTTGAAATCTGGGTGTTTTTTTTTTTGTTTTGGTTTGGTTTTTATGCTGATTTATCCAAATTGGAAGAAAATACAGAATATAGTCAAGAGTAGAATTCAAGGTGTTCTCTTTCACAATAATAATTTGCATGGTAATCCATGACAGTGCCTGATTTCCTTTGAGATCAATACATGAATCTGAGCGAGGAGACATGTCTTTCTTGTGTTTCCAAATTGTGGTTCACTGAATAGCACCTTGGCAGAGACACTGTATTAGACCTCAAAAGACAGATCTTGACCAAGGTTTTTGAGAATGGCTGCTTATATTTAAAGTTCTTAGTCTACACTTAATGACTAAAGTTTAAAAATTTTCCAGCTCCTGAACACCTCACAGTTGCTATTCAAAGACATTTGTGGGGAGGGGAAGGAGGGAAGCGGGAGGAAATCAGGTATTACACTGGAAATTGCAGCTCGTGAAAATGTTGAATCTGGCCTACAAATATGCCAAAGGTTGAAAGCATTTTGATCTGGATTTTGAATCAGCCATTGGAGCTACAGGCTGTAAGTGTGGGATTTCAGTCAGAATCCAAATCCGGGTCTGATTCCAAGGGCACACAGCTGAAATGCTTTGAACTGGCAGTGCTTTTAAGGAAGGAAGGGGGGGGGGGCCGGGACGACACACGACACAAAAAGTTAGTTAAAATTAGGCTGCAGTAACTCTGGGTTAATTAAATCATTACATTCTGTACTCCTGGAACAGTGTCATTAACTGTATTTAACATTGCAATTTTACTATATTCAGGACATGTTCCACAGAATACCTCCAAAAGTATCATAATTTAAGATAATGGTGCTTAATTACTTATCCAATTTTAGCTGCAAAGTACTTTTTATCATGTAATACACCACCCAGTCTTCAAAAATATTGTAAACTGCCTTCCATTTTAATTCTGACAGTTCTAGATTTTGTTTAGGCCACTGATGAGAAAGTCACGAAAGGATGGGATCGGCTACCATGGAAACAGTGAAAGCAGAAGAGCACCAGCAGCATTTCACAGGGGCTAAAAAAGACTTTCTGCAAAGAGAAGGTAGTTGAAAGACATTTGCATCCCAGCGGATGGCTTCCATGCATTCCTGCCATACCAAGGCAACACATTCCTGGCATAGATTGCAACAAGACTCCACATGCACCCGTGATATACAGCAGAACAGGCATTGTCAGAAGGATTGGAAACCCATGTTTAGGAACAAGGAGGTATACACACGTTGAAATCAAAAACAGGAGAAAGTATGGGGATAGGGAAGAAAGTGAGGGGAAAGGAGAAGTCAATGGGACCAATATGTGCTCAAGAGAGGGGAAAGGACTGTTTATGGAGACAAAGACAAAGAAAATGGACAATATCGGACACAGAAGAAAGTGATAGGAATGAAGAGGGTAGAAGACTGAGAGGTAACCGTCCTCAGTACACAAACAGCTGCTCTAGAAAGCTGCTTCCCAGGCCCATGGGAATTAAGGCAAAACCAGATGGACTTAAAATGCATGAAATTTGAGATCCAAGTTAGGCATAAAGAAAAATTCTCTAATTGTAAGAATAATGTCATTGAATTAGATTACTACAGAAATGGCAGGATTTCATATTCTTACTCTGGACAAGATTACAGATTGAAAGATTGCTGAGTGTCCCTTACGGCCTATTTTCTGTGATTATGCTAATTATTATGGAATCTGGGCACTAGGCAGAGGTGTGATGGGAAGGAGCTGCAGGACTGAGAAATGAGCCCTTCTTTACAGGAACACATAAATTACACAGAGGAAGAGAAACTTAAAGGAGGGTGTACTGCAAAAATAAGTTAGGAGGATGTTAGGACAAGACAGATGGTAGGAAGAAGAAAACGTGAGCATTAGGGAGTCAAGAAGAATGCAAGGATTCTGACTGAAGGCACACATGAGTGGAAGGGATAACTGGCCAAAACCCACAAATGCTAAGCTGAAGAGGATGTGTAGTGCAGGAAGGAGTACAGGCAAGAATTGGGCTAGGAAGCCTCAGGCAGTCCTGCAAGAACACCACACTGAAGCACAACAAAGATGGCTTAGGAGCCCAAAGACCCAAGAAGCAACACCAAGGAAGCGTCGGGTCTTCAATGACAGCACAGGTGTCCATCTCCTTCATTTCCTCAGCTGAAGATATTCAGTGGACTTTCATACAGTTTTTAAATTGGGGAAATAATTGAAGTTGTCAGGAGACCTCCTTTTATTAAATGTTCATGAAAACATCCATGTCCAAAAACTGCAGAAAACAACAGCTTGCTGTTACAGCAGGCTGGCTTGAGTTCCACTGAAAGAAGTCAATAACACAGACATGGTAGCAGTACATTTTATTGACTCTTTACTTAAAACTGCTCTAAGAAAAATACCTTATACAACAGGATTTTCCTGCTGTTAATAAAGATGTGATAAAACAAGAAAAAAAATTAAGCCACTATATAATCATACCAGCTCCTCATTTGAAAGAATGTTAATGCAAATTTGCAGGTTTACTTCTCTGTGAGCATCTCCTAAGACTACCAAAATGTTGGTATTTACACTGATTCGCTGCTGTACCAAATGTTGCATATGCTCTATAGACTGTGTTGCTGTGAGTCACACAAGAAATTACGTAACATTTGGAAATACATTCAGTCATCTGCTTGCTACAGAAATATTGCTAACAAATTCTTCACTCTCTTTTATCTCTACAGTCTTTATCACCCTTGTTAAGTGTTATTTTCATGCAACTTCCTCAGGGGGAGATGACTCAGCTGGAGAGTAAACTGTAATGCTCCATTGGCACCAATGGCCATATGTGCTGGGAATCAGGTACTGCCATCCCCTCATCCTTGACAAAGCCATCTATTGCTTGGGGGTTTTATTGCATCCAGAGTACTACTCCGCACTGCATACTAGTGCAAATGTTAATATGAACAGAGTGAATGGCTACAAAACCTGACCAGTAAAAGGCACGATCATAAATACAGCCCTCCTTCCAAACAAACGTCAGTTCTCCAAGCTATCAGCATTCCCTCTCTGACCATGCACCTTTCAGCCTGTCTCCTGCCTGACCACACCGAGAGGAAAGATGAGCTTTTCCTTAAAGGTGAAAGGGGGGGGGGGCGAGGACACCCTTTAGCCAAGGATTCCTTCCAGTAGCCAAACTTCACTCAATCTCCTCCAATTTACTTGAGGGCTAATTAGTTTATGCCAGGTCCCCAAAAGGCTATGTGGACACCTGCATGCCTTGGAGGATTTGGAGCTTCACACAAGCCCCACTTCTTCATGGAAGGCGGGATGGGGTGGGGGGGTGTCCTTTCTTCTCAGACAGAAAGAAACAGCAGTTTTACTATGTCTTGCCAGTACTTGTGACCATTTCTCTCAATCAAGCAGCCTGAAGGCAGCAAAGACATTTCAGAGACTCAGCGTGGACATGTGAGCTTCATCCCTTACCCAGGAGACTGAGCACTTCTATCATCCATTACTGCCAGATAGGTAAAAACACCAGATGCATACCACATATAGCCAGATGTAAAGTCTATCATTAATGCTTCTGGCCACTTTTGCAAACTTTTTTTTTTTTTTTTTTAATTTTAAGCATCAGAGTGCTTTTAATAGTTGTTTAAATTTCAAATTTGTAGTGATTGACACAAAAAATAAAAGGATTGCTTCAGCTGCCAGAGATACAGACTGCTAAGTGTTCAGATATGTGAGGTGCCATCTTATGGAGAAAAAAAAAAAGAAGGAAAAACATTTTCAATTCACCTTATGACTACTAATTAATTGTCTGACATTTCAAAACCCAGTGTTCACCCATCTCGCGCTCTTCACACTGAAATGAGAGACATTGAAAACACTGAAGAAAATGTGTTTTCAGGCATAGAAAGAAGCATTATTTGAATTTATTTGGGATGGACATGACCAGAGCTTTTAGATTACATTCATGAGTCAGAGAACCTCAAAGGCCATTTGTGCATGGTTGTATTATGCCCACTGAAGCCAAGCCTGCGTCTCAAAGGCTGGCTAGACAGGCTGTACACAAATACCCTACTGAGGACACCCTCTGCTTGGTGACAAGGCTTCTTTCAGTTCACTATTCAGACGACATTACAGCTGCCAGCCGACCGTGGGTATGAGCTTTAGGGTAGAGGACTTGTGATGTGACCTACAGCTGGAAAGCAGGAGGTGGTGGAGCAGCGCCCTGGGCTCAGCCGCTGTCGGGCAGAGGCCTCCTGACACCGTTGCTGGGTCTGAAGCGTGGTATCCTGGAGAGGGCAGTGATGAATAAAGGTGCATACAGCAGATCCGCACACGTGCCCGACTCCCACAGTTGTGCTGGCCCCCGAAAGCTAGGTGCTTACAGCATACCATTAATATTTTGCATATTACAGCAGAAACCAGTTGCTGCATCTAGGCACCTATGGAGTATTTTCGGTATTCCAAATATGCATCTGTCAAAGCCCCATTGAAATACCGCGAAATACTGATGGTGGAGTAAAATAAACAGGAAGGATAACAGAAAAAGTTGCCGCTTGCAAGACAAAAACAGAAACAAGAGGCGCTTCCGTCCTTACAGTGCGCGCACGTGGCTCAGGAACAAGGCTGGTGGCCAGAAGCTGCCCGATTGTGCCTATCAAGTGTCCCTGCGTTGGGAGGGAATGTCCTGAGGAGCTGGCTGGCCACTGACATTTGGAAAATGAATGAATTGTGCTTGCCAGGTGCTTGAGAACAAAATTTGGCACGAAATAGCTGGCATGACATGGACTTGGAGGCTGCATTATTATTTCCTATTCTTCTAGACCTTCTCGTCGTATCAGGGGAGTAAACACAAGCCTGTTTCAGAGCACATCAAGTATTCCAAGGGGGATAGTTGCAGAAGTATTTACAGTATATTAATTTTATTAACATATTTGAGTAGAATTACATATGGAGTATCATCCCAAATAATAACTGCAGTAGAGACCTGAAATGCATCTGGACTACATGCTGTGGACACACTGGGAAAATCTGAGAAAAGCTAAGGTAAGAAAATGTGAAAAGTGGCATTCTGTTGTCCATGGCAGCTGTATGATAGCACCCTCCAGCATTTCTCTTACTGCCCAGAGCATAAGAAATAAAATGCATTAGTGACTTTTCATAACAGGAATCCTTGAACCTCTTTGATATAAACCTGTTATTTCCAGAATTTATGAAACAGATTAATAAATTTTTCAGACCTGAGCTACCACTGTTGTTTAGAGACCTACCTGAACTAGGAATGGGAAAAGCTCTAGTGTCCTCCACCCTTTAACAGCTCTTTTTTCATTTTTTTAAAATGCCGTTCCAATATTTCTAACCTTAATGCTCACCATGTCAGAAGTAATCGAAGTCAAGCATCAGATCAAATCTAATAGAGCAGCCTGACACACATCGCTCCGGAATGACCTTTAGATCCTTAGCAATCCGTGTCTCTTAGAGAAGACACTGGGTTTCTCCTGAAGAAGCTGTTTTGTTCCTGGAAGCCACAGGTGCCGCTCGTGGCACTTCCGCGTCAGAGAGCCCATTTTTACCTACCTCTCTTGCATTACTCAAATCACACAAGATAGAAAATTAATTTTCTAATTCAATGGTAATGGTGATTAACCAATACCTTTTATAAACTGTAGAAAATGCAATAGCAGTAAGCAGGATTACTCTATAGCTGGATAGGAGCTCTTACAAGCTGATTTCCTTCCTACAAGGAAAAATTAACTGATTTTGAAAGAATGTTGACTAGCAGCTTTGGATGAATAACACAAGTAGAAAAGCCAGACCAGAAGCACGAGCTGCCTTTTTTCTCCTGACATGTTAAGGTCTACCTGTCTCACCTGAGTTTCCTGAGGTTTTTTCACATTCTTCAGAGATTCACACAATTTGGTCTTTTGGTCTTTAAAATAAAGGTGAATCAACAATTCAAAATGTTACATTTTATTACTGAATATGCAAAAGGTTCCACTCTACATTGATGTTCCTTTTAACTACTGAGAGATGCATTTCACTCAGGACACGGGTGCAAAATGTGCTGCGCTGGCACAACTCCAAAGGGGAGCAGCAGAAGGGGTCGGTAGTAAACATTCGCACCATTCAGCCTGGGAGACTTCAAAGGGCTAAATTTTCATCCTGCTCATTAGTGATTTGAAAGTTACAAATGGTAGTCTTAACCTTAGCCTTTCCTTCATCTCCCTCTGGCTCACCAATAAATCTCTGGTATTTACTGAAATGTACAGCTTGCTTAAGGACACCGAGATGCTAGACGTTGTTTCTCCTTGACTTCACAGACACTATTCTTGTCAGGATCATATGACTTCAAAATGAATACCCATCCACTTGAAAAGTTCACGTAGTCCAAAACATAAGGTGACTTACCCTCTCACACTGACAAATTTACAGTTTTCTCCAGAAGAATAGAAAATTTAAGCTTTTATACTGTGTAAACAAAATCAGAGTACGATGAGGGTGTAAATAGTTACTTGGAATCTAATAAAAAGATAGATGATAATTTATTACATTAATTCAATTGCATTAGGCATGTAATTAAGATCTGCTTAATCATAGTGTTACTGCAATGAATGAATAAACAAACATTCATCCAAATGCAGGAACACTCTCTTTTGGGGGGGAAGGGACAAATACAGGACTTTTTCAGCTTGTTTTCTTAAAAATTAGATCTCAATCAAGATTAAATGAAATCTTTCAAATTTTGGTATTTTACTACCTCTGGAAAATAAATCCTTAATAAATCTGCTCCTAAACATTCAGCAGAATTCAAGTAGGGCTTTCAACAATCCGCGACTCTGGGTCGACACTGTAGTAAACATTGGGATGCTCATCCTTGAAGCAGAAACTGAAGTCTTTCTGCTAATAAATTTGGGATAGCATTTGCAAAGGGACCTATATTTCACTGAAAGGAGCGGAATGTGAGCTTTTACATGTTTGCATCCTTTCAAAATACGTGAAACTGATGAGGTTTCCATTCTTGAGTAGGCACTTCTGCAGATTTTACACCTTTTCATAGTAACAGGATCTGTGCCAATGTCAGTTTAGTCAAACATGGAACTTCAAGGCAGTATCTTGATTTTCTGACAGTATGTGGGGTGCTGCTTCTGCCTGGGATCCTTCATCATCCTGCATTTTAACAATGTACCTATGGAAACGGTCCTACCCAGCAGGACTTCATGTACCACTTCCACCCAAAGCTTAGCCCCTCGCAACACACCATTTAAAGAAAGAACAGTACAACAAAATGGGCATACACACTGCTTAAATCTTATATGAAATAGCCACAAAAATAAGCAGGAAATGTTATTGTGGGGACCCATACCAGAGGTATCAAACAAAATCCTGCAGTAAGAAAGTAAAAATTTCTTCCTAATTCTTGTAATCAATTATGTATATTCAAAGGCAGGAGAGTGCTTGATCCCCCTTTTCTGCTGAGGAACACTGTGAATATTCTCATTAATCACAGCCTTGCCGTACTAGGAATTTGGGTGACTCCAAGTCCCATGTCTCCCCTACCTATCTTTCTGGGTGCAGAGAACTCAGGCTCATGCTGCCAGCAAGAGTCAGTCCTCTCTGCCCGCAGCCCATGACGTGGTGACCACTCCAGCCATTTGCCCGTCAAAATCTAATGACTGGCTTCCCACACCTACCCAAAGGAGTGGAGTTGCCAAACATCTCAGATAATTTATTTCATGAATCAGAGATTTCACTGATTCATGAGCAGGATATAAGGGCAATAAATGCCAGTCCTCAAATCACTGTCTTGCAGTGGCCGCATCCCCTTCACCTGCACAACCACTACCAATGGACAAAAATGCTCAAGAGTAGCAACTAATCAAAGACACCAGGCTAACAAACACAAGTATCAAACCAGACTGTATCTACAGGTATTGCCTATCAGGTTTAAATGCATTGGTGGATCTGAGTCTGATTTATAAAGCATTGTACAAATTCAGATGGTATCTAACTGCTCATTTTGTTTAAAACTGTCAGTATCTTAGGCATCAGATGTGTATGCCTGTTCTTATATTAAGTGAAAGAGTAAATTTGAGGAATAATTCACTTTCTTTAGTCTTTTAAATAGCTGTGTACATTTCTATCTTGCTCTTTGGCTTGTGCCGAATTGTCTTATTGCTTAAGTTTGATATTCATATGATGTCCCATACCTCCTAGTCTTCTCATTCATCCTCAGCTCCCTTGCACCTACAGTATCATTTTTTATTTAGCATTCAATAAAAAATATTACTTAGGTATACTAAACACCAGTACGTTCAAGACTATTCTCTGTCCCTATCCTGTTGTGACACAGCATTCTCCTTCGCGACCTGTGTTACAGCTCCCAGGGATCTGACTTCTAATTCTTCTTATTCTAACGTCACCCTCCACACTAGCTTTCATTTCTCAGCAGGAACATGCCCTTCACACCTGCTGCTCACTACAGAGCTTGCTTAGCTCCCTGTGCCCCCGAAGCCTCCTCCGGTTACATCACGCTGAGTACACTGCATCCTCTGACTCCTGGCTTTCCCCTTTTTGTTGTGACTTGACATCATTCTAGACCAGTTAAACCATTCTGGGTCAATGAAACCATTCTGAGCTGCAGGACCGCAGGGCTCCATCTTCAAACCTCTGTGGGACCAGAGTTCAGTTACACATCCTCATCTTGGTCTTTGGCTGGTCTTCTAAGAATAGGGATCGTGTGGAACTTTCATCAAAAGTCTGTCAAAAAAATAAGTACAATAATGCTCTCTCTTAATTATCTTTACATCTCTCTATACGCAGCACTAACATATATGAATAATTACAAACCATAAGAAAGTTATATGCAACAAGGCTTACAAAAATGCTCATATTTTTGTGAGGGAAAGAATGACAAGTTGAGATTTGGGCAAGGTGGATCCCCTGAAGGTTACAGACCTTCAGCCAAGTCCATGTGCTGCTCAGGAACTGGTTTGTGGAAGTCAAGTCTTGGGCCTGCCTAGTCCCCATCTTCTGCCAGAAACAAAAATAGGTTTATGGTGGCAGCGGGAGAGTGAGGCAGCACATAGTGTCTTTACACATTAGGATGAGGTGAAAGAGCAACCGGGGGGTTTCCTCTATGATGAAGGGAATGGTGCTTGTCCTCGGGGCTCCAGAAAGTTGTGACTCTCATGCTTGTGTTTTGGAAGTGCAAGCCACACAAGTCAGGAGGCACATCAGCACAGACTGATCAAACCTACACACCACCTGCATTAATTTGAGGTCTATGGTACTACTACAACACCCCAAAGCTCTGGAGTTTGCATGGTACCCCCCCACATTCAGAAGCACTCTCCACTTGCAGTGTTGACACTTGGCACTTAAAACCACTTTGCAAGTCCTGCCAACTCACCTGCAGCTGAGCTTAGAGGCTGCTGCACCCAGCACCCAGAGCGCATTAACAGAACAAGACCATCCATGCAATGAAACCAGTCAAAGGGGTTCATAACCTCCACTGAGGAAGGGGGCATGATGGGCAGCTTTGGCCAGCAACCTCACACACCAGCTGAGATCAGCAGATGTGAGAGCAACCAAAATTACACAACAACCCTGCCTAGAAGGTCCCACACTCCCCCAGCTACTCATGTCTGTCTCCATCCTACAAGGGGTTGTCCATATCATCCATGGCAGTGGGGAGGAGACTGAGACCCCCTACACACTGTGCTTCAGCCTTTAAATGGAGACTTCATGTTGAGAGTGCCTCCAGTTGAGACAAGGTAAAGCTATTAAAAACAACCTTCAGACACTTCACTGTAGTAGTCATAGGAGATACTGACCAATGGTCTCCACGGGCAGGACAGGAGGGTGCTGGGCAGGTCTGCTTGGTCGTTACTTTCAGAGACAGCGTCTCTCTTCGCAAGATCTACAGATTTATTTCACGTAACCAGCACTCATCTATTTTCCATAGTATTTTGAAACTGTCTGCCATCAAAATTCTTACTATTTATAGCTTTACGTGCAACTTAATATTTATTTCAACCTCCAATAGGGATGCTTATTGTAAATGTCAGTGGATTATTTACTATGGCAAATTAAATAGTTACGTAAATGATTCTCTTTTTAGGGAGGAGAGACTGTTAATACTTGTTGGATTACTTGAGCATTATGATCCTTTGAAGTTCTTCAACATTTTTGGATATTTAGTTCAGGACCGTGCAACTTTAAAGCAACCAGTGCAAATAATATCTCAGAGCTCAGGCGTAAAGAGAATTATTTTAACTCAGGTATTAACAGTACTTTGGCTCAAATGAACATGTCAGTTGTGCTAAATTACAATGAAATTCCAGATAAGCATGTAAGATAGGAGCATTTCATGAATTTATTTTGATGAATGTTATTAGGGTGACTGTCTGCTGTATTAATGATAGGACAACTTAAATAAAGTATCACCAGCTGTTACTAACCAACTAAACAACAGTAAATTTTTCCCCTTGTGCCCTAAAATAAATTTTAAAAAGAGAGGTATAAATGCTGATAGATAGAAATTCACATTGTTTTGTATTTTAACTCTTTTTGATGTTTTTGGACTGTAGTCACATTTTATTTGCACAGGATTAATGTGTGTGAACGAATGATTGCACAGAAAATGCATAACTGGTGATACAAAAGGGTACAGTTCTCTGTGAAATACGACGGGCTACATGCTCACAGATAGCACCACAAATAAAGAAAATAAATAAATAAATAGAAAACCAAACAGCAACAACACGCAGCTACTTGCTAAGCTGGCAAAGTGCACATACAACACAGATTTTTCAGGTGCAGAGTGCTGGGGGGTTTATATATGACAATAGGGAGACCATGCTGACAAATTTATTATTATTGGAGGCCCTGCTAAGCAGCCAGACATGCAGAGCAGTAGCAGAGGCAAGTTCTCTCAGACGGGATTGGATGTGACTGACTTAATACTTTTATTTTGTACAGCATACGCTTCACTTGTAGAACTTACAAGTAAATATTTACTTCTTTGTTACCATCATTTGGAGTCTATTTGAAGATGCAACTTCTTTTTTTTTTTCCCCAGTGTAATTTTACTTTATTCCTTTTCAATTGAGAAACAAAGGGTTCGTGGTTTTATTTAGGACACTCTGTCAGTCCACCTTACTTTTAGAAACTCCTCAAGAGCAAGAAGGATGGGAAGCTGTCAGGAAATGGCTCTAAAACCTGCTCTACTGCAAAGCGAGGCCAAGCTAGAGAAAACACATCTGAAGGAGCTCTCCCCGGTGGGGCTGGCTGGGGCAGATCTAATGATCAGCCCAGAAGAGCACGCAAGCAGGAAATTGGGGAAACAGATGGAGCCGTGAGACAGTGAGAGGGGAGAGCGTAAAGCTGGTGAGCTAAGCAAACGGTCACCATTGTTTCCGAACCCAAGAAGCTCTTCTACCGGAAAGATTGCAGATTGCAATTAGCATCTGAGCGTTTTGGTGTCCTGAAATCTCTGCACTCAGGGGTCCCATTGAGGTATCTGAAAGTACAACTTCCCATCTTAGAAATAATGGAGTTGGCAGGAGATTTTTGCCATAAAATGTATCTGTCTTGGAAAACGTTCTTAGCATACCCAAAACACCCTGTAGGAGTTCCCACCTGGGAGCAGACACATGTCCCCAGAAGGTCACCTGTCTGCAGCTTCCCTGGTGCACCCATGAGTGTGCTGAGCAGTGAGCATCCAGCTCAGAAACAGACCCTGGTCCCATTTGAGGACCTCTTTGAATTGAATTCAATTTTTGTGCAGGCATGGTGGGAACATGAAAAGTATCTTCCACCTTAGGCCCTACAGGATGACAGGATATCCATACCAGAGTTGTATGTTCACTGCTTATATATTCCAACCTTTGATTCTGCTTGCTCAGAGTCGTCACTGCTTGGAGTTGCATTGGCATCAACACAGCTATAATATGAAGGAAAAAAAATATTTGGTGGTCTGATCACATTCTGGTTCAGCAAGATAGTTATCTACTACTGGGAGTAATTAGTGAATTTAAATCACTACTAGTAATTGTCATTACTTTATTGGTTCTACTTGTTAACTTGAAGCCATCCTGAGGGAAACAAACAAACCATAGGCAGCTCTGTTAAGCCAATTTTTCATCTCAAGGCTATTAAGGACTTCAGAAAAGTTGCATCCCCACTACTGAGATGAGAAGCTGGATCATCAGCTGATCTGGTTGATGTGATTGGACATGGTCTCTTCTTTTCATAGTAAGTCTCCATCTAGCTGTGAAAAGAGAATTCTAAGAGATCTGAAAGGGCCTGCTTGCAAATTAACAATAAAAGCTTTCTAGCCCATAAAGATACTGTAAGTACTTGGACTAAGTTTATCATGCAAAAAAGAACCAACTTGATCATTCAAAGACCAAATTATATACTCTACATTCTGGATTTTTAAATATACCTGAATAGGTTTGAGTAGTCCTGCCAATGCCTACAGAAGCGTTTAAAGTAGAAGCTATTTTCTGATGTCTCTGCATTACATGTTTCCAACATATCACAGTAATTTAAAATGAGATGTTTCATACATGTATTCAGCAGGAAAAAACCACATAGCTCACACTACTAACAGAAGAGAGAATGGAGATCAGCCTGGTTTAGAAATAATATATAGCAAGTTAAGCCATGAAAGCAAAAATTGCAAAGAATCACTCTGTAACAGCTACATACATTTTCAGTCCCTTCAAAACTTACCAAATATTTCTGTATTCATTGACTATTGACTGTAATGTACAATCTAAGACTGGATGAAATAAAACCCCTTATCATGTTGGCAGTGACCATATCATCAAACATATATTCATATCTAAGTTGATATCCATGTGACCTCCTCCTAAATGAGAGTCAGATAATCAATCTGAACATATTTTAGGATGTTCTTCAGCCTCAGCTCAAAATTTACAATCTTACTATACTTTATATTATTTAATTGCATTGACCTGCAGTATATAAAAGTACTACTATATGAATAAAATATTTTTTTATTCTAGCTACAGAAATGACCAGGTCAATATGGTTTATCCATGGTAGGTGGTATTATCTCAAAGAATTAGGAATTTTGTAGTTCAAATTCTTCTGCAAATCACTCCAGGATGGAGCGTAATTAGACTTCCAGCCAGCACAGGTGCCTTTACACTCAGCTCCCACAAAAAAACATGGAGATTTCTGCCAGGAACGCAGGACAGGTTCAGCTGAAAGCTACTATCTCGTAGCTCATCAAAGTGATGCCATCAGGGTGCCTCACAGAAAACCAGTTTGTAAGGCATCTCAAGGGGTAAGCTCAAGAGGTTCATGCCCCTGTCTCGCAGCTAAGCCACGCTGCACCAGCAGCACCGATGCTGCTTTCAGAGTGTTTGCTCAGCCTGGTCCCAAACATCTCCAGGGACACAAATTCCCCTACCTCCTTCGGCAGCCTGCTCAGAAAATCCTATGTGGGAAAAAAATATGTTTGTAATGTCTAAATGCATGACTGTTCACACATTTCAGATAAGATCACTTCAAATTCACTGGAGCGAACACTCAAGCAGAGTGAGTTGCCAAAAATCCATGACCAGTCCAAGACGAAAAATGGTTTAGATACTTTCTCATAAGCAATCCTGTGCTAAAGGTGAGTGAAAAAAGGCCTGTCTTAGGATGATGCTTTCCTGCAGGTTGCATGGTACAGTAATCAGGAGGTTCTCAGAGAAAGGTCACATGTATTATGTCTTCTGTACCTAGTGATGAAGAACCTCTAAAAGAAATTTGGCAAAATATTGATCCAGATTTATTCTGGGCTTGTACTTTAAGAAATTTACTTTCCGCTCAGGAGTTCAACTTCTTAACATTTTCTCTCTGTATTCCTTGAGTTATTCTATATAATGCAAAAAGCAAACTACTTAATAAAATATTTCAGATCTTCATGTCTTTTTTAAATGGAAGTACTGCGTAGGAAGAAAGGGGAACAGATGCTGAAGATACAAAGTGTCAGTCACTCCTAACTGAAGTCTGACAGTTGTCATCAATACAGATCTCATGATGCTGCTCCCAAAATGGAGGGTAAACATGTTAGCCAAAATTTTTCTGTAGGTAACATTAGTGATAGTCTCGCAGCGGTTTCAACTTAATATGATATTCGTTACTTTCTGACAGAGACTGTTACGTAGGATGCCATGAGCTTTCAATCTGTTGATGCATTTCTTTCTGGAAGTGGGTGTATTTAAGTGATAGGTGTAAGGGACAGACAAATAAAGGCAGAAATCTGAATAAACTGATCTCATAACTGGGCAGTGCTGAACACCCAGTGTGAAGTCTTTTTGTACACCCAAATCACAGGCACGGTCTTCCCACAAAGTGTGGCATGTTTTTACTCTCCATACAGCTGGTCTACATGAAAAAAACATAGTCCTCGTTCCACAGCACACAGGGCAAAAGTTCAGGGCACCGAACAAAGAGGAATCACAATCTCGGTATTACCAGACTGGTGCTTTCATGCTCAAAACAGCACCAGAGAAATGAATTCAGTGCTAGCGTTGGTAACTGGCATCAGCAAACTAGTCCCTTTGGCAGACTTCTGCTGAGGATTTGTATTGAACCTTTTTCTAGGCCTGTCTTTGGTAGTACAATTTTTCTAGTAAGACATAGTGCATCCTCAAAATAAAGCAGTTCCTCAAAGCTATATATTTTTAGTCTCCTTTGCAAATGTTATGTTTCAAAATAGAAATTTACCTCTACATCTAGAATAGAAACCTCTACCAAAATCACATCTGCTAGGCAGGCATCCTAGAGAAAATTCAGATGCACCCCAGGTGTGTGAGTGTGCACACAACCATTAAACAAGGTTGCATTGCCGAACCAAATTAACAATCTGAGTGGGACAGCAAATAAGCATCCTCCTGTTTTATAGCACTGTGATCAGAACTACAGGTCACTTCCGCGCTCTGGGTGTGATCATTTGCTGATACGTGGGCTCTGGCAGAATCATATAAGGGATTTTTCATAACTCTCTTGAAATAACCCACAAATAAAGCCCACCAAGCAAAAAAGAAGAGAGAGTGAATATTGTTTGGCAAAGTAAATCAATGTCAGAATAATTTCTAGGTGCACGCTGCCAGCTTTCTACAAAAGTCTTTACACTACAGGCTTTCTGGAAACTAATAGGAACAATTCCATAGAAACGGGAGCTTTTTCTCAAGCTAATTCCAAGAGGCAGAATCTCCCAGTGATAGCACAATGTGTTTATCTTTTAATCCCAGAAAAATAGAGAACAGCAGGACCAGCTTTAGTTTTGGCTTGGGGAAAAGTAGGAGAATTTATGCAGGAGAGCAGTTCCTGCCCTTTCCAGGTCTGGTCAGCTGTCCATGGCACCGCAGCCCACACAGTCGTGGCCAAGCAAGGTGTCACTAGTCCTTCCATAGACATGAAGGACAAGAGAGGGGACTCTCCATCAGGTAACTCATCCTAAGAGTTCAAACCACCTTTCTCAGGATGGGGTGAAATGCTCTCCAGATGCATGTCTCCCATAAATTTGTGGTTAAACACCATTAATCTCTCTGGAAGTGTCCAGTCACAGTGAAATGCAAACCATGGGTTTCTCCTGACCACAGAAGCTGAAAAAAACCCCAACATTTAGGATACAAATCCTCATTCTTGATTACTATTGTAGGCACATTTTTCTGGAGTTAAATATGAACTTTTAGGAGAAGCTTATAGAAGAATGGCTGGACAGCATGCTGGGGTCATGGCCACCAGTGGAGCAATCAATGTGGTCTCTTTAGGAGCCTGGTACCCTGCGCCTTGCCTGGAGAAGTCCAGCTGCCAAGCCCCACGTCAACCTCACAGGCACAGCCCTGCGAGTAAGGCTTTGGACTCCATCATTTTTTTTGCACTATCTATACATCAACCATCCAGCTGTCAGCTTGTATTTTCCTATTGCAAGTCTGGGATATTTCATATTCACAGCTATTTCATTTATATCTGTTAGGACTAGGCACTAGACAGTGAGACTTCAACTCCTGAAGCTGCTCAATTGCATTTAAAAAAAAAAAAAAAAAGTTCTTTGTCTCGTGTTTACAAAGAAAAGACAGAAAACATGGCATTTTCAAGCTCAAGAAAATCCAGGAAGCAAAAAAAAAATCCAGGATTTTAGTGTATTTTGAAATGTCATGTTTTTAATGTTCTGATTCATGCATCTTGAATGTCTAGGGATGGCAATTCTATAATGTAAATACAGACTTTTAGCTCCCAGGCTGTACATCCGAAAGGAAACCAATTTAATCAGCTAAGAAGAACACTTAATATGTTTCTTAAAAAAATGTGGAAACAGTGTCTCAGTTCTTATTTTACTGTCAGACCAGTGCAACTCTGACATGAACAATGAGGAGTACATCCTGAATTCAGCTTTCACTTCTTAATGCATCATGTTCATGTCTCATAACTTCCTACCAATAATTAAAATGCCAAATACTGTATTTATTTCTTAATCCCACTGGCTTATTGCTTTTAAGGCTGAAGCAGAATTTCCACAGATGTCAGTAAGACCAAAGTGGTTTCACAACTAGGCTTAAGTGTTTAAAACCTCCCTTTTTTTAAATTTTTTTTTTTTTTTGAAAGAGGACTGCAGTCTTTCCTGAGAAAGACTATGATTCACTTCAAATACCTAAAGCCCTTACCTCTTTATTCCAAAAGGAGACATTTTTTTTTTCCGTATTACAATTTTGTTTTGAAACATTGAAATAAATTGGTATTTAATCTGGAGATTTCAGAGTCAATATGTTAACAAAATCAGACTTCTAATAACATCTCAAAGGACAATGACAATAATGCTTTACTTTGGTCTTCTCATTTCAGGGCTCTTGAGCTTCAGAGTACACAAATGTCCTGCACTTTTTTTGCCTCCCCATTACAAAACAGACTTCTGCAACTTAATAATGAAAACGAGCCTGTCTCTCGATAGTGCTTCCAAGATTCCTGATAATCTGCGTGTCTTTTGCATCACCACTGAGCCCTGAGCTGACACTTTGCAAGATCACAGCAACTCCCCAAACATCTCTGTTTCTAGTAGGTTATGCAAGTCTGACACATGGATATAGTTGAAATTCCTTTTCCCCATGTGCGTGTTTTGCCTTTTTTTACTCCTTATTGTGAGATCGTGCTGCAGCTCTTCATAATATTTTTTTTTTTTTAGAATATTCTGGATAACTTTGTACCTTCTGCAACCGTTATCACTGCTGTTCTCTCCATTTTCTCATAAATTTGAGAATATATTGAGGTCCCTGGGGATTTCCCACCTTCATTATATAAACTGGTTGTCCACATATAGTCTCTGCACCCCAAATGTAAAATGTTTTGTTGTGTTGGTTTTTTTTTTTTTAACCAAAGAGAATACCAGAAGTTACTTTGAAATCAAGAAGAATACATCAGGAAGCAGATGGAGTGTTCATGAAATACTACTTTTCTGCGTTGTCTCATGTATGTTCACAAACTTGCAAATGTTTAAGTAGTATCACCAGAATAAAGAGTACATGGACAGACAAGAGACAGCTTTCCCTGTATGTGTGGTAAGATTTAGAGAGAAAAACATTGGAATTTCCTTTATCATGGAACTCGTAGAATTAACAAGTCTGAAAACTCACTGAACATAATTGTTTTTTTAAATTGCTGACCACCAACACCTGGGAGTTCAAAAACTGCTGCCAAGCAGACTCTATGGAGTCTGACCCAACACTAGGAAATTTCAAGGGGCTATAAATCTAAATTTAATAGATCGAGTCCATGGGACGTGCTGAGATGCATGCATGGGTCTTGAGGGAACTGGCGAATGAAGTGACCAGGCCACTCTGTCATATTTGAGAAATCCTGGCAGCCCAGCAAAGTTCCCACTGACTGGAAAAGGGGAAACATAAGACCCATTTTTAAGAAGGGAAAAAAAGGAAGACCCAGAGAACTACAAGCCAGTCAGTCTCACCTCTGTGTCTGGCAAGATCATAGAGCAGACCCTCCTGGAGACTATGCTCAGGCACATAGAAAATAAGGAGGTGACTGGTCACAGCCAATATGGCTTCACTAAGGGCAGATCATACCTGACAAATCTGGTGGCCTTCTATGATGGGCTTACAGCATTGGTGGACAAGGGAAGGGCAACTGACATCATCTACCTGGACTTGTGCAAGGCATTT